>JAMXBD010004995.1:0-32027 GCA_024138025.1 Combretum micranthum
ATAGTTATTCAATGTTTTGTGTAATAGAGATTTATTGTGGAATCGCTATTCGGTGACTAAACGGCGTAATAGCTATTCGTAAGGAACAAGATTGTAATGGAATTTGCAATTATAATTAAGTGAACGAGTAGTATGTGTTTAATTTTTTTGATTAAATGTTTACATACGATCTAATAAGAAATCTGTGAAAAGAACAAGCTCTATCGTCACTTCAAAATTTACATGCTAGAGGAAATGATTCCTTATCAAATATGATCGATGCGACCATAAAGTTATAAAATGATACTTATTTCATTAACTAAATATATCCTTTATATGCCGTAGGTTTAGGGACCTCAAAGATGATAAATGATATATATATATTATACTGTATTCTCTTATTTTATATAACCGATTATAATAAATATTATAAATAAGATTATATAGAAGCATAAAAGAACTATAATAAAAATATCAGAAATCACTCCAAATTTTTCGCAATTTAAATTTTAAGTATAAACGAATTAGAATAAGAGTTTTTATCACTAAGACTTTAAAAAATTCATAATGTTCAAAATAATAAAGAAAAACTTTTAATATTTAAGAACCTAGTTTTAATATTCGAAAAATATTAATACCTTTAATTAAATAATTATGAGTCTATAGAAACTAAAATTTTGATATAACTTAGTAACTTATAATTAGTAAAAAGAACCAAGTATAAAATATAAAATAAATATTAAATTTCTAATCTAGTAAAAACTCTAGAATAAATCTACAGATAGAAATGAATTCATATATAATTTCAAACCTTATAAATTTATAATAAAGTCGAATTAAGGGCAATATAATTATTAATTTAACAAAATACCACCAAACAAAAGTTTTAAACAGATAAAATATAATTTACGATAGTAGATATAAAAATTGAAAAGTAAAAGCATTAAAATAAAGATTCTATGTATACCAAAGTGTTTAAAATATTTAATATTGACAATATGTAAATTTTTATCCAAAAATATTATTGAATCAGTATTTATCATATGTGTCATTTAGATCCACAAAATTAACTTTTTACATAAGTTCATATTTTTGCCCATCCTTACATAGTTGTTAGTTATAAATTTATCATCTTTTTATCTTTTGTATTTTCATTTATCCTATCTCCCTTACATTTTTTTTTTTATTTTTCATGTTCTTCTTTCATTCTCAATTTGAACCCCCTGTACGTACAAACATGCACAAAATAACACACATACATATGTCTTTAATAGAAATTCTATGTATACCATAGTGTTTAGAATATTTAATATCGATAATATGAAATTTTTATCTAAAATATTATGAATAAGTATTATCTTATGTCATTTATACCCGCAAAATTGATTTTTTCACAAGTTCATATTTTCCCTACTCCTTGCACAGTTGTTGATTATAAAATTCATCATCTTCTCTTTGTTTTTGTATCTTAATATCCTATCCTCCTTACATTTTTTTTTATAATCAATTTTGTGTGTATACTGTGCAAATTGCAAAGGAATAACAGTTGAGAAATTCTCCAAGCTTGCACAGCCGAAATTTCCAAACAAATGCCAAAATTTCTCCATAAAGTCAAGATGATCAACACATAAATCAATCAGAATTTGCGAAGTATGCAACTCATTAAATGCAACAAATCATGCAAGATCAAGTAGCAATTGCGAGAAGAAAAACTCCTCCTTCTCGGCCAAGAGTTGTTGCATCTTTGTCCTTCTTTTTCTACATATAACACAACACACACACACATGAGCCTTAATAATGAACTGTAAACCCGGGAATTTCAGTAGCTAGAAAACCCCAGGAGTGGGAAACATAACCCTAACCCAATCAGATTGAGTTTAGTAAATGAAGCCTAGGAACCCTAAATCCGGCTTTCCTTCGGTTTCATAGTAAAATAAATATTATGGAGTAAATGAAAGTGAATTGTTGTTCCTAAGTACATTTCAAACCTTTGAAAATTTTAAATTCGGGAATTTTTCAATTCCGGGCCTTCCCGAGCCCAATTACGGAAAAGCGTGCCCCGGGCCACGGATTCAGAAAAATATTCCGGAATATTCATTAGAACCGTAATTTTATAAGGATTCCAAAAATATCAATTTCATAATTTTTCGAGCTATAAAGATTACAGTTATAGCTTTTCCCGTGTTTTCGGAACAACCGGTAAAGTAGATGTCTTGTCTACTATTCACAAGTACAACCTACACTACACACTACCCATACCCTATTCTTACATCCTTACAACTACTCATTTCAATTTTCTTTTCCAAGAAATTTTGTCTTTTAAATAATTATTACATTTATTTCATTTATTACATTTTCATTTACTAAATTACAAATTTCATTTTTTTTCAAAACTCCACACACACACACACATATGGCCGGCGCCCCTCCCTCCTATTTTCCCCCTCTTTGTGTTATTTTTACTTCTTTTATTAAAGCTAAACCCTAAATTATTTGATATATATACTAAATGTTCTCTCTCTCTTCTCATTTCTTTCATTTTCAATTTTTCAAAAGAGATCAAAACCCTCTCTTCTCTCCCTCCTTGTGCCGAGCACTCCTCCCCCTCTCCCTCTTGCATTTTCAACTCAAAACTCCTCCATTTCTACCTTAGATCCTCCTTTGGTATGTTGATTCAAGCCTTGTTCTTCCTAGTTCTTGTAATGGCAAGACCATATCTTGTGTATTTCCTCACTAAATCCCAATGAGCTAAGGCTAGGGCATGGAAACACATGAACAAGAATGTCAAGCCATCACAAGACATGGATCTAATGTTTAGATGTGTTTTTGTTAAGATTTCATCTTGTTCATGCATGTAAAGTAGTGACCTTGCACATATTGTTGTTCATGCCATGAGATCCATGTTTATGTCATATGTTGTAGATCTAAGGTTTAGACATCATAACTTTATGTACATGCATGATCATAGGTTCATTTTTGTTTATGTGCTTTATTGATCATAAAAATGAGGTCTTGTTCATGTATAGAGATGCTAGATAGTATATCTCCACATATAGATGGCAAGAACATTGAAAAAGGAAGGACTTTGTTAGATATGAAAAGTTGAAAATTCGGATGAAATGGAAACCCTATCCTAAAGACCTCCAAAATCAATTTTAAACTTATATTTCATAAGAAAAATGAAGGGTATGTGTAATAGATATGTTGAAGGAATTATTTTCATAAGTTTAGATGAGTTTAGGCATGATAAAAATAAGGAAAACAAGAGGTGAAGTTAGGATGAAAAATGTTGACTTTAAATGTGTAGTCAAATTCGTAACTTTGTGTAATGCCTAATAAACACTTAGTATTTAAGTCTAAAATGTTTTATAAGCTAAATGAAGTCCTTAGATAATGTATACATTGAAGCCCCAATTTTTAATGCATTAGACTAGATTTCCCTTAAGAAAAATGTAAGAAAAGAAAATTTGGAAAATTCGGATTTTTATAACTAGCTTATTGAAAACATGTTTACCAAATGAAAATGTGAATTTTTGTGCATGAATGGAGGCCATGACTATTATAGACTTTGAGAACCTAATTTTAGTCAAATAATAAGTAGATTACAAGATTAAAAACCAAGAAACCCTAAGGAGTATAATGTGGGAAATAACTTCTTAGAATTAGCCTTTATGAAACTTTCCCCAACACTTAGGAGTTCCTAAAAGTTTTACTACAAAAATCATCATGACCATGCATAAGTTGAGTTCATTACATGGCATACACATTAGTAGTTCATTCCTAAATCATTCATGCATGAATCACTAACTAGGAACATTTCTTATCAAAAGCAAAGCACATTTTCAAAGATGGATCAATTGCGGGACAGAACTGATCCCACTGTTCCGTGACCTATTATTTTCAAAACTTGGATTTAATACTTGAATTAGATAGATCTTTCGAAGTAGATGAAGATCGATATAAAGTTTGCGAAATTCCGAGTTAAAATGACCAAGTTATGGCCGTTTTAAGTCGGAACTTCCAAATATAGCGAGAAATCCGAATTCAACTAGTCTAGATGTATAGTTTGATTTAATTACATGGTGAGAATCTCATAGGGATTATTCTTGATTGGTAGGTGATTCCGAGCAGGACGACTCTCTACCACCCGATTATTACTATTAAGGAGTTTGGTGACCCATGGCCGAGTGAGTTACTTCCACTCTCAATTAATGCTTGTGAATGTAATGTAGTGGCATTAGTGATGTAGGCAAAGATAAAAGAAATTGTACAAGCATGATGGGGTATGTGGGAATTATTTGTGTTGTGAATTGTTGATATGTGAAATGGAACTTAAGCATATCGAAACCGGGTGTTAAGATATTGATTGTTTATTTAGAATCATATGAAGAATGTCTGAGTATACTTGTTGGTCACTAAAAGAATCGAATTAATGACTATTCGACTCCGACTATAACTGAGTTCATTCATGTCACGATGGGGTTGGAGCATTTGCATTGGTTGGTTTTTCGTGACCCATAAAACGAATGTGAGGTTAATCGTGATCCATAAAACGAATGTGAGGTTAATCGTGATCCATAAAACGAGCTTTTAATCAGTTGACCGTGAGCTTAAACGGCGTCGTACCGCAGGATTCGTTAATCTGCTAACCCGGGATGGAGGGCGCAAGTCCATCCACATATGATTTCCGGTTGGTCATATGTTTGATGATTTCATTTGTATGGTGCATGCACTTGCTTGAATAATTACTTGTTTGAATGATTGTATTTAATTGCGTTATGGAAGTATTACTCACTAAGCTAGTTAGCTTACGCCCCGATAGTGTTTATCTTTTGCAGCATGAGTTTATATGGCTTAGGCCAAGGCAAGCCACAGCGCAGGTACCGGAGATAGGAGTTTCCCATAGAAGTTTGATTCATTTCTTTTGTATAGACTTCCATTGGAAACTAAGGACTCTGGATGACTGTAATAGACTGTTATTCTTTTGCGGGGGAATGCCCCTTAGATTTTGTAAACCTTAAAGATTTATGCGTTTTGATTTATTATCTATGGCTAATGAATGCCTGTTAAACTGTTAAACTCCATTTGTTGAAGTATTCTATTGTCGTAAGGGAACGCTTTACATCTACTTAAGACTCCGAAGGCCCGGTTAGGGAACTCGAGAGTCTTACTTAGTATGTGGCGGACTGTTACGTTTAGGATACCCTACGGGGCGTGACAGTTTAAGTTGGTATCAGAGCTAGGTTATAAAACAAGACAATAGAATTAAAATAAACGGACCTAGAATCTAATTACTAGGTTAAATGGAGTTAAAAACGTTTTCTGTTGAGTCTAATTAGTAGTATTGTTTGATGTAGGTCTCTCTGGGTGAGACTAGGGAAAGGGCAAGGAATTTTACGAAAAGAATGATGAAACCATGGTAGAATATAGACTGAGGCTGAGAGAACTGTGTGAAGATTTTGCCTTGGCCCGACATCCCCGGACCCTAGGGGAAATGTACAGGTTATGGAAGGATGGGCTGAGATATACCGATGGGCTTCAGTAGTGGATCAATTGAGTTATGATCCTATGGGAAGAAGGAGCTGGACGAAGTTAGAGACCATCTACACATTAGAGAGGATCATGGTTGATTACGGGCGTGAGCCCATGACAAGAGAAGCCACGTTTATCTTGAAAAGTGGAGGAAACCGAACCCCTCCAGATTTTAGGGTATGGATCCCCATAGGACCCCTATATGTTTATGCTCATGATAACTTGTTTGATCACCATGACTGGAACATAGCTGATGCATGGAATCATATCACCTGGCATGCAATCTATCTGGACATCCTCCCCCCCGTGTAATTGCTCCACCTCCAGCTATGGATATAGGTATGCAGCTGAATGGAGCACCTGTGATTGAAGAGGAAGAAGAAGAGGAGGAGGAGGAGGATCCCGAGGAGGATCCGAACTGGGAACAAAATGAGGTACCTAGGACCCCTACCCCGCCTGTTGAACCAGAGTGCAGTAAACCCAGAACCCGATCAAATTATATGGGATTTTAACCGGATGTTGGAGATACCAGAGAGGGGAGGGTAGAACCCGAGGTAGATTCCAGGCTATGGAGAGATGTGTATGTGGAGGGTGAGAACCCACCTGTGCTTGACCTAGCAGTAGTAGAACCCGAGGCCCCAGTGCCTATGGAGACAGAGAATGTGGCAGATGAGCCGTGAGAGAACCTGAAGTAGAGGTGAACCGCCTAGGTGAGCCCGAGATAAGAGGAGAGGAGGAAGAAGTAAGCCCGCATGAGGGGCAAGGGACTGAAGAAGAAGAAGAAGAGGAAGAAGAAAGTGAGGATCAGGAGCCTCTAGTTCGACCCGCTAGGAAGCGGAGGATGACCACCAGGGAGTATCTTAGCTTGTTCGTCCGACAGGACGATGGTGGTTCTACCAGCAGGGACGACTTCCTAGCCCGACCCCCGACAGCTCTAGTGATGATTAGAGACCGGGATGTTAGCTAACCCATAAAGTCCAAGCGGAATCCTGATTTTCTTATTTTGTAGTAGGCAATGCGGGATGCCAAATTGCCTTAGGATTTCAGGATAGTTAGTGTTTTGTTGTTCTTTTTCCCTGTATTTTGTCATGTTTTCGGGAATAGGGAAATTGATTAGAATAGGAAGGAAGCTTAGCTAGCCAAATTTGGGCTAAAAGTTGATGTAATATTTGTATGGCTCGCTAAAGAAATGAAAAGGATCACTTTTGTTTTAAAGAAATGGATTGTGAAAAGCATGCATTCTAGTCTTGATACATAAGAGACATTAACTGCATATAGTTGCATAAGCATCACTCATTGCATTTTTGTGTGAAATATCAATTAGTTACATTGTGTGTGGATTTTTATTTCCCTTGTGGTTCTTTTAATTATTCCTTGTTTCTTTTGGTTTGATGTTTGACTCATCTTATGACTTTATGGAATTATGTATTCCTTTTCCTTCTGAGTTTAAATTTCAGATTTCGCAACTTCTGAGCTTGTTATTAATCCTATTCCTTTGAAACCTAAAAACCCTATATATGCTAAAACTCCATTAAACATTGTGTAAGCAGACGAAACCGACGAACTCGGAACCAAGGACAAGGGTCTAACCCTAATGAAGCCGATCAACCGGCTATACAGCAACCTGACCCCCAAGGAGTAGCACCCCAAAACCAACAGGGCGATGTGCTAAACGCGATTGGGCAGTTGGCCAATCTCCTGAACACCTTTATCCAGAATCAGAATCCGGTGCGGAACCCACCCAAGTCAGAGTGCTCGGGATTCAGCACCACATCCGCCGCCCGCAGATCATCGGGAAATGACTGCGGAAGCACCTGCTCCACAGGAGGAGCACTCCTATAATGTGCGGTTGCCGCCACCCCCACCATACAGGAGACCCCACCGAAGCTCTTTACCGGACTTCATTAAGAGCAACAGGTACTTTGATGGGGCATTCGGTAAGCCGGATGAAGCTGAGGATTGGCTGGCCCAAGTGGAACGTTCTTTTGCTGCATACGAGATTCCACCTTACTTGCAGCTAGAATATGGGACGTACATGTTAAGATACAATGCTCGAGTCTGGTGGGACTCCAAGAGAAGGAATTTGACCTCCCCGGCCACCTGGGAAACCTTCCGCCGGGAATTCTTGAATAATTACTTTCCCTCTAGCTTGAGGGTGAAGTATAGTGCGGACTTCCTTCATGTAAAGCAGAAAGGGAGAACGGTAGAGCAATATGAAACTGAATTTGTTCACCTGCTGCAATATGCCCTGAATCTTTCAGGGATAGTGAGGAATTAAAGAAGCAGGTATTCTGGGAGGCTTGGACGAAGAACTACGGATCAAGCTAGAAGAGTTTGGAGTAAGAACCTATCCCGAGATGGTAGAAAAGGCTCGAGTCATTGAAGGGGCTAGGAAAAGAAAGTATCAGGAGCCCGAAAAGAGAGTATTCGGGAAGAGGCCGTTTGATGCCTCGAGCTCAGGATTCAAGGGTAAACGGTACAGGCCGTACCAAGGGTTTAAAGAGGAGTCTAGCGGCAAGCCAACCCAATTCAAAGCCAACGTCACATGTTGGAAATGTAAGGGAACACATGCACCTAGGCAATGCCCGCAGTTGCGGAACAAGTGCTATTTTTGTGGCGATGCTGGCCACATGGTTTTTACATGCCCAAAGAAGCTGGCAGTAACTTGCTTTATTTGCAAAGAGAAAGGGCACTTAGCTTCCGAGTGTTCACAGCGAAAGAGTGTGACCACCCGACCCTTCGGAGCCTCGAGCAATGCTAACCCCTTGAGGTCTGGTAACAAGAGCGGAAGTCGAGCAGCTTCCGCGATGCACGGGATGAGGCTGTACAACTTAGAAGGCCAATGGATGGTGGAAGAAGACGAAGATGAGGACGTAGAGTTGGCAGCTTTGGATCCAAGCGAGAGTTCTGATGGTGGCCTGGTGACAGGTTAGTAACAGAAACCCCTCCTAAGTTGAAATTAAGTTGTTTAAATTGATTGCTGTTTAAATGAAATTGTATATATTATGGAAAGCTGGAAGTAGAGACCCTTTATGGATAGCCTTACGAGTATTTTAAGGTTCATATGTGATGGGTGTTTGTGACCTCAGGACATATACAAGTAAATAACGTGGAAGCCTATGCCTTGTTTGACACGGGAGCGACCCACTCGTTCATCACAAATAGTTTGGCAACCCGACTCGGATTGCCCATAGCCACAACCATGGTTAGCTTGAGGATTAAGACCCCCACGGGGAGCGTGGTGTCAACCCGAGATCTAATAAAAGACTGTCCATTGGAAATCCATGATCACCACTCCAAAAGTGATCTAATTGTGCTAGAAATGAATAAATACGAAGTTATCCTCGGGATGAATTGGTTAAGTAAAGTAAAGGCAATAGTGGATTGCCAAAAGAGGACTGTATGTTTTTATGATCAATCGGGAGCGAAAGTAGAATTTATGGGAGAGGCCTTAGTCCCGAGAAGGATTGATCTAAGCTCATTCGAGCTGATGATGGAGGATGAGGAAATGATACCGATTGAGGACGTCTTGGATGAAGGGGAAAACCGTGAGGAAAAGGATATTCCAGTGGTGAATGAATACTTGGATGTGTTCCCAGAAATTTTGCCGGGTTACCGCCAAGGAGAGAGATCGACTTTGAGATTGTGTTGGCTCCAAATACCGAACCAATATCAAAGCGCCATACCGGATGGCACCGGCTGAGCTGAAAGAGCTAAAGACGCAGCTACAAGAGCTCCTAGACCAGAAATTTATTAGACCAAGTGTATCGCCATGGGGCGCACCCGTTTTGTTTGTGAAGAAGAAGGACGGATCGATGAGGTTGTGTATAGACTACCGGGAATTGAATAAGGTGACTGTCAAAAATCGATATCCCTTACCAAGAATCGACGATTTATTTGACCAGCTACAAGGAGCTTGTGTGTTCTCACGTATTGACTTACGTTCGGGGTATCATCAGCTAAGGATTAAGCCTGAGGATGTGCCTAAGACAGCTTTTCGTACTCGTTATGGGCACTACGAGTTTTTGGTAATGTCATTTGGACTGACGAATGCACCGGCTGCATTCATGGACTTAATGAATAGAGTCTATAAGCCGCTTTTGGATAAATGTGTAATAGTCTTTATGATGACATCCTCATATATTCAAAGACCAGAGAGCAACATGAAGAGCATCTCCGTTTGGCATTGCAAACCTTACGAGATAACAAGCTGTACGCCAAGCTGTCCAAGTGTGACTTTTGGTTAGACCGGATATCCTTCCTCGGACATGTGGTAACGGGAGATGGGATATCAGTTGATCCCGAAAAGATCAAAGCAATAGTGGATTGGAAGCCACCACAAACCGTTACTGAAGTGAGGAGTTTCTTGGGATTGGCTGGCTATTATCGCAAATTTGTGAAGGATTTTTCAAAGATAGCTAAGCCGTTGACTCAATTGACTCAAAAGAACGAAAAATTCATTTGGACAGACAAGAGAGAACAAAGTTTCCAGGAACTAAAGCGACGACTGGTCTCGGCACCGATTTTGGTTTTACCAGATCCGGAAAAGTCTTACACGGTACATAGTGATGCTTCGAGAAATGGTCTTGGATGCGTCTTGATGCAAGAACGGAAGGTCATTGCGTATGCTTCTCGGCAATTGAGACCGCATGAGCAGAACTACCCTACGCATGACTTGGAGCTAGCTGCAGTTGTCTTTGCCTTGAAGTTATGGCGACATTCTGTATGGACAACGGTGTGAGATATACACGATCATAAAAGCCTTAAATACCTGTTCACACAGAAGGAGTTAAACATGCGGCAAAGGAGGTGGTTGGAATTAATAAAAGATTATGACCTGGGAATAAATTACTGTCCAGGAAGAGTGAATGCAGTCGCAGACGCCCTAAGTCGGAAGAATCATGGAGAGGTAGCCGCTTTGATTACAAGCCAGAAGGAGTTGATTAAGGAATTTGAGAAGTTAAGGATCGAGTTCACAGATCAAAGTGCTGAGCTGGAGATATCTAACTTGGTGCTGGAACCAACCCTCGTGGAAAGAATCAAAGAAGCACAGAGGTACGACGAGGTGATACAAAGGATAAAAAGGGAAACCCAAGGGGGAAATACCTTGACTTTGCCGTGGATGAGGAAGACGTGATCCGGATGAACGGAAGGCTGTGCGTACCAGAGGATGAGGAGTTGAAGAAGGAGATAATGGGTGAAGCGCAATAACTCCGGGTATACCATGCATCCGGGAGGCACCAAAATGTACCAAGATTTGAAGAGTTGCTATTGGTGGAATGGGATGAAGCGCGATGTGGCAGATTATGTAATGAAGTGCGCAGTATGCCAACAGTGAAGGTAGAGCACCAGAGACCGGGCGGAATGCTAAAGCCCTTACCTATTCCTGAATGGAAGTGGGATCAAATATCCATGGATTTTGTTTGTGGCTTTCCCAAGACTCCATCGGGTTGTGATGCAATATGGGTAATAGTGGATCGGTTAACTAAGTCGGCGCATTTCCTACCCATAAATATGACCTATTCAATGGAAAGTTAGCCAAGATTTATACAGAGAGATCGTAAGATTACATGGCATACCTGCAGGGATCATCTGATAGAGACCCGAGATTTGTGTCCAAGTTTTGGACAAGCTTGCAGAAGAGCTTGGGTACTAAATTGCATTTCAGTACGGCTTACCATCCCAGACCGACGGACAGTCTGAGCGGACGATCCAAACCCTGAAGACATGTTAAGGGCATGTGCCCTGGAATTCAAAGGGAGTTGGGATAATCATGTTCACCTAATCGAGTTTGCCTATAATAACAGCTATCACTCCACTATCCAGATGCCCGTATGAAGCTTATATGGACGGCGATGTAGGTCCCCTTTGTTTTGGGATGAGGTGGAAAAGGTAGCAATTGGGCCGGAATTGGTACAGGAAGCCGCGGATAAGTGAGGTTGATTCAGCGGAAAATGAAGGAAGCCCAGGATCGACAAAAGAGCTGGGCAGACTTGAAAAGACGGGAGCTTGAATTTAAAGTGGGTGATCATGTGTACCTGAAGATAAACCCGATCAAAAGTATCAAGAGGATGCGTACACAAGGGAAATTAAGCCCGAGATACATTGGACCTTTTGAGATTTTGGAAAGAGTCGGAGACCTGGCGTATCGGCTAGCCCTACCACCTAATTTGTCCGGGATTCACAATGTGTTTCATGTGTCAGTTTGAGGAGATATGTGGCCGACCCAGAGAGGATTCTGGAATTGGAGCCAATCCAGTTGAGGAAAACCTGACTATGAAGAACACCCAGTAAAGATATTGGATAAGAAAACTCAAAGGCTACGAACAAAGACATTCACTACGTGAAAGTATTATGGAGGAATCATGCTTTGAAGAGGCAACCTGGGAAGCGGAGGATGAAATCCGGAGAAAGTACCCCGAGATATTTGAAGGACAAGGTACGTCAGTTCCGTTTTGAGGACAAAACTTTATTTAAGGTGGGGAGGTTGTAAACCCCGGAATTCTCAGTAGCTAGAAAACCCCAGGAGTGGGAACAAAACCCTAACCCAATCAGATTGAGTTTAGTAAATGAGCCTAGGAACCCTAAATCCGGCTTTCCTTCGGTTTCATAGTAAAATAAATATTATGGAGTAAATGAAGTGAATTGTTGTTCCTAAGTACATTTCAAACCTTTGAAATTTTAAATTCGGGAATTTTTCAATTCCGGGCCTTCCCGAGCCCAATTACGGAAAAGCGTGCCCCGGGCCACGGATTCAGAAAAATATTCCGGAATATTCATTAGAACCGTAATTTTATAAGGATTCCAAAAATATCAATTTCATAATTTTCGAGCTATAAAGATTACAGTTATAGCTTTTCCCGTGTTTTCGGAACAACCGGTAAAGTAGATGTCTTGTCTACTATTCACAAGTACAACCTACACTACACACTACCCATACCCTATTCTTACATCCTTACAACTACTCATTTCAATTTTCTTTTCCAAGAAATTTTGTCTTTTAAATAATTATTACATTTATTTCATTTATTACATTTTCATTTACTAAATTACAAATTTCATTTTTTTTTCAAAACTCACACACACACACACATATGGCCGGCGCCCTCCCTCCTATTTTCCCTCTTTGTGTTATTTTTACTTCTTTTATTAAGCTAAACCCTAAATTACTTGATATATATACTAAATGTTCTCTCTCTTCTCATTTCTTTCATTTTCAATTTTTCAAAAGAGATCAAAACCTCTCTTCTCTCCCTCTTGTGCCGAGCACTCCCCCCCTCTCCCTCTTGCATTTTCAACTCAAAACTCCTCCATTTCTACCTTAGATCCTCCTTTGGTATGTTGATTCAAGCCTTGTTCTTCCTAGTTCTTGTAATGGCAAGACCATATCTTGTGTATTTCCTCACTAAATCCCAATGAGCTAAGGCGGGGCATGGAAACATGAACAAGAATGTCAAGCCATCACAAGACATGGATCTAATGTTTAGATGTTTTTGTTAAGATTTCATCTTGTTCATGCATGTAAAGTAGTGACCTTGCACATATATTGTTGTTCATGCCATGAGATCCATGCTTTTTATGTCATATGTTGTAGATCTAAGGTTTAGACATTCATAACTTTATGTACATGCATGATCATAGGTTCATTTTTGTTTATGTGCTTTATTGATCATAAAAATGAGGTCTTGTTCATGTATAGAGATGCTAGATAGTATATCTCCACATATAGATGGCAAGAACATTGAAAAAGGAAGGACTTTGTTAGATATGAAAAGTTGAAAATTCGGATGAAATGGAAACCCTCCTAAAGACCTCCAAAATCAATTTTAAACTTATATTTCATAAGAAAAATGAAGGGTATGTGTAATAGATATGTTGAAGGAATTATTTTCATAAGTTTAGATGAGTTTAGGCATGATAAAAATAAGGAAAACAAGAGGTGAAGTTAGGATGAAAAATGTTGACTTTAAATGTGTAGTCAAATTCGTAACTTTGTGTAATGCCTAATAAACACTTAGTATTTAAGTCTAAAATGATGTTTTATAAGCTAAATGAAGTCCTTAGATAATGTATACATTGAAGCCCCAATTTTTAATGCATTAGACTAGATTTCCCTTAAGAAAAATGTAAGAAAAGAAAATTTGGAAAATTCGGATTTTTTAACTAGCTTATTTGAAAACATGTTTACCAAATGAAATATGTGAATTTTTGTGCATGAATGGAGGCCATGACTATTATAGACTTTGAGAACCTAATTTTAGTCAAATAATAAGTAGATTACAAGATTAAAAACCAAAGAAACCCTAAGGAGTATAATGTGGGATATAACTTCTTAGAATTAGCCTTTATGAAACTTTCCCCAACACTTAGGAGTTCCTAAAAGTTTTACTACAAAAATCATCATGACCATGCATAAGTTGAGTTCATTACATGGCATACACATTAGTAGTTCATTCCTAAATCATTCATGCATGAATCACTAACTAGGAACATTTCTTATCAAAAGCAAAGCACATTTTCAAAGATGGATCAATTGGGACAGAACTGATCCCACTGTTCCGTGACCTATTATTTTCAAAACTTGGATTTAATACTTGAATTAGATAGATCTTTCGAAGTAGATGAAGATCGATATAAAGTTTGCGAAATTCCGAGTTAAAATGACCAAGTTATGGCCGTTTTAAGTCGGAACTTCCAAATATAGCGAGAAATCCGAATTCAACTAGTCTAGATGTATAGTTTGATTTAATTACATGGTGAGAATCTCATAGGGATTATTCTTGATTGGTAGGTGATTCCGAGCAGGACGACTCTCTACCACCCGATTATTACTATTAAGGAGTTTGGTCCCATGGCCGAGTGAGTTACTTCCACTCTCAATTAATGCTTGTGAATGTAATGTAGTGGCATTAGTGATGTAGGCAAAGATAAAAGAAATTGTACAAGCATGATGGGGTATGTGGGAATTATTTGTGTTGTGAATTGTTGATATGTGAAATGGAACTTAAGCATATCGAAACCGGGTGTTAAGATATTGATTGTTTATTTAGAATCATATGAAGAATGTCTGAGTATACTTGTTGGTCACTAAAAGAATCGAATTAATGACTATTCGACTCCGACTATAACTGAGTTCATTCATGTCACGATGGGGTTGGAGCATTTGCATTGGTTGGTTTTTCGTGACCCATAAAACGAATGTGAGGTTAATCGTGATCCATAAAACGAATGTGAGGTTAATCGTGATCCATAAAACGAGCTTTTAATCAGTTGACCGTGAGCTTAAACGGCGTCGTACCGCAGGATTCGTTAATCTGCTAACCCGGGATGGAGGGCGCAAGTCCATCCACATATGATTTCCGGTTGGTCATATGTTTGATGATTTCATTTGTATGGTGCATGCACTTGCTTGAATAATTACTTGTTTGATGATTGTATTTAATTGCGTTATGGAAGTATTACTCACTAAGCTAGTTAGCTTACGCCCCGATAGTGTTTATCTTTTGCAGCATGAGTTTATATGGCTTAGGCCAAGGCAAGCCACAGCGCAGGTACCGGAGATAGGAGTTTCCCATAGAAGTTTGATTCATTTCTTTTGTATAGACTTCCATTGGAAACTAAGGACTCTGGATGACTGTAATAGACTGTTATTCTTTTGCGGGGGAATGCCCCTTAGATTTTGTAAACCTTAAAGATTTATGCGTTTTGATTTATTATCTATGGCTAATGAATGCCTGTTAAACTGTTAAACTCCATTTGTTGAAGTATTCTATTGTCGTAAGGGAACGCTTTACATCTACTTAAGACTCCGAAGGCCGGTTAGGGAACTCGATTCTTACTTAGTATGTGGCGGACTGTTACGTTTAGGATACCCTACGGGGCGTGACATCCATAGCTGGAGGTGGAGCAATTACACGGGGGGGGGGGGGGGGGGGGGGGGGAGGATGTCCAGATAGATTGCATGCCAGGTGATATGATTCCATGCATCAGCTATGTTCCAGTCATGGTGATCAAATAAGTTATCATGAGCATAAACATATAAGGGCCCTATGGGGATCCATACCCTAAAATCTGGAGGGGTTCGGTTTCCTCCACTTTTCAAGATAAACGTGGCTTCTCTCGTCATGGGCTCACGCCCGTAATCAACCATGATCCTCTCTAATGTGTAGATGGTCTCTAACTTCGTCCAGCTCCTTCTTCCCATAGGATCATAACTCAATTGATCCACTACTGAAGCCCATCTGGTATATCTCAGCCCATCTTTCCATAACCTGTACATTTCCCCTAGGGTCCGGGGATGTCGGGCTAAGGCAAAATCTTCACATAATTCTCTTAGCCTCAGTCTATATTCTACCATGGTTTCATCATTTCTTTTCGTAAAATTCCTTGCCCTTTCCCTAGTCTCACCCAGAGAGACCTACATCAAACAATACTACTAATTAGACTCAACAAGAAAACGTTTTTCACTCCATTTAACCTATTAGTTAGATTTCTAGGTCCGGTTTCTTTTAATTCTATTGTCTTGTTTTATAACCTAGTGCTCTGATACCAACTTAAACTGTCACGCCCCGTAGGGTATCCTAAACGTAACAGTCCGCCACATACTAAGTAAGACCCTCGAGTTCCCTAACCGGGGCCTTCGGGAGTCTTAAGTAGATGTAAAGCGTTCCCTTACGACAATAGAATACTTCAACAAATGGAGTTTAACAGTTTAACAAGGCATTCATTAGCCATAGATAATAAATCAAAACGCATAAATCTTTAAGGTTTACAAAATCTAAGGGGCATTCCCCGCAAAAGAATAACAGTCTATTACAGTCATCCAGAGTCCTTAGTTTCCAATGGAAGTCTATACAAAGAAATGAATCAAACTTCTATGGGAAACTCCTATCTCCGGTACCTGCGCTGTGGCTTGCCTTGGCCTAAGCCATATAACTCATGCTGCAAAAGATAAACACTATCGGGGCGTAAGCTAACTAGCTTAGTGAGTAATACTTCCATAACGCAATTAAATACAATCATTCAAACAAGTGATTATTCAAGCAAGTGCATGCACCATACAAATGAAATCATCAAACATATGACCAACCGGAAATCATATGTGGATGGACTTGCGCCCTCCATCCCGGGTTAGCAGATTAACGAATCCTGCGGTACGACGCCGTTTAAGCTCACGGTCAACTGATTAAAAGCTCGTTTTATGGATCACGATTAACCTCACATTCGTTTTATGGATCACGAAACCTCACATTCGTTTTATGGGTCACGAAAAACCAACCAATGCAAATGCTCCAACCCCATTGTGACATGAATGAACTCAGTTATAGTCGGAGTCGAATAGTCATTAATTCGATTCTTTTAAGTGACCAACAAGTATACGCAGACATTCATCATATGATTCTAAATAAACAATCAATATCTTAACACCCGGTTTCGATATGCTTTAAGTTCCATTTCACATATCAACAATTCACAACACAAATAATTCCCACATACCCCATCATGCTTGTACAATTTCTTTTATCTTTGCCTACATCACTAGTGCCACTACATTACATTCACAAGCATTAATTGAGAGTGGAAGTAACTCACTCGGCCATGGGTCACCAAACTCCTTAATAGTAATAATCGGGTGGTAGAGAGTCGTCCTGCTCGGAATCACCTACCAATCAAGAATAATCCCTATGAGATTCTCACCATGTAATTAAATCAAACTATACATCTAGACTAGTTGAATTCGGATTTCTCGCTATATTTGGAAGTTCCGACTTAAAACGGCCATAACTTGGTCATTTTAACTCGGAATTTCGCAAACTTTATATCGATCTTCATCTACTTCGAAAGATCTATCTAATTCAAGTATTAAATCCAAGTTTTGAAAATAATAAGGTCACGGAACAGTGGGATCAGTTCTGTCCCGCAATTGATCCAACTTTGAAAATGTGCTTTGCTTTTGATAAGAAATGTTCCTAGTTAGTGATTCATACATGAATGATTTAGGAATGAACTATAATGTGTATGCCATGTATGAACTCAACTTTGCATGGTCATGATGATTTTTGTAGTAATAAACTTTTAGGAACTCCTAAGTGTTGGGAAAGTTTCATAAAGGCTAATTCTAAGAAGTTATTCTCCCACATTATACTCCTTAGGGTTTCTTTGGTTTTTAATCTTGTAATCTACTTATTATTTAACTACAATTAGGTTCTCAAAGTCTATAATAGTCATGGCCTCCATTCATGCACAAAAATTTACATTTTTCATTTGGTAAACATGTTTTCAAATAACTAGTTATAAAAATCCGAATTTTCCAAATTTTCTTTTCTTACATTTTTCTTAAGGAAATCTAGTCTAATGTATTAAAAATTGGGGCTTCAATGTATACATTATCTAAGGACTTCATTTAGCTTATAAAATTCCATTTTAGACTTAAATACTAAGTAGTGTTCATATAGGCATTACACAAAGTTACGAATTTGACTACACATTTAAAGTCAACATTTTTCATCCTAACTTCACCTCTTGTTTTCCTTATTTTTATCATGCCTAAACTCATCTAACCTTATGAAAATAATTCCTTCAACATATCTATTACACATACCCTTCATTTTTCTTATGAAATATAAGTTTAAAATTGATTTTGGAGGTCTTTAGGGTAGGGTTTCCATTTCATCCGAATTTTCAACTTTCCATATACAACAAAGTCTTTCCTTTTTCAATGGTCTTGCCTTCTACATGTCAAGACATACTATCCCTCATCACTATATGAACAAGACTACATTTTTGTGGTCATCAATGCATGAAAATGAAAATAGCTCTATGATCATACATGTAAATGACAATGTGGGTAGCTAAACTTTAGATCTACTACATATGATGTATATAACATGGATCTCATGGCATGAATAACAATATATATGCAAGATCACTACTTTACATGCATGAACAAGGTAAGATCTTAACATAAGCTCATCTAAACACTAGATCCATGTCTTGTGATGGCTTGTTATTCTTGTTCATGTGTTTTCATGCCCTAGCATGAGCTCATTGGGATTAAATGAGAAACACACAAGATATAGCTTTGCCATTACAAGAGTAGGAAGAAACAAGCTTAAATACACATACCAATGAAGTCTTGAAGTGAAATGGAGAAGAAACAAAGTGGACAATGTGAGGAAGGGGAGGGGTTGCTCGGCACAAGAAGAAGAGAAGGGAGAGAGCTTTTTCTCTTTTCAAACTTTGAAACAAGAAGAAAATGAGAGAGAGAGAGAGAACATTTAGTATATATATTAAGTGATTTAGGGTTTAGTTAATTAAAAGAAGTAAAAATAACACAAATGGGGGAAAATAGGGGGAGGGGCGCCGGCCATATGTGTGTGTGTGTGTGAGAGTTTTGAAAAAAAAATGAAATTTGTAATTTAGTAAATGAAAATGTAATAAATGTAATAATTATTTAAAAGACAAAATTTCTTGGAAAAGAAAATTGAAATGAGTAGTTGTAAGGATGTAAGAATAGGGTATGGGTAGTGTGTAGTGTAGGTTGTACTTGTGAATAGTAGACAAGACATCTACTTTACCGGTTGTTCCAAAAACACGGGAAAAGCTATAACTGTAATCTTCGTAGCTCGGAAAATTATGAAATGATATTTTTGGAATCCTTATAAAATTACGGTTCTAGTGAATATTCCGGAATATTTTTCTGAATCCGTGGCCCGGGGCACGCTTTTCTGTAATTGGGCTCGGGAGGCCCGGAATTGAAAAATTCCCGAAGTTAAAACTTTCAAAGGTTTGAAATGTACTTTGGAACAACAATTCAGATTCATTTACTCCAAAATATTTATTTTACTATGAAACCGATGGAAAGCCGAATTTGGGGTTCCTAGGCTCTATTCACTAAACTCAATCTGATCAGATTAGGGTTTCGTCTCCAACTCCTAGGGTTTTCTAGCTACTGAGAATTTCCGGGGTTTACAGGTAGTGTGTAGTATAGGTTGTACTTGTGAATAGTAGACAAGACATCTACTTTACCGGTTGTTCCGAAAACACGGGAAAAGCTATAACTATAATTTTTATAGCCCGGAAAATTATAAAATTGATATTTTTGGAATCCTTATAAAATTACGGTTCTAATGAATATTCCGGAACATTTTTCTGAATCCATGGTCCAGGGCACGCTTTTCCGTAATTGAGCTCGGAAAGGCCCGGATTGAAAAATTCCCGAATTTAAAACTTTCAAAGGTTTAAAATGTACTTTTAAACGATAATTCAAATTCATTTACTTATAATATTTATTTTATTAATAAAACCGAAGGAAAGCCGGATTTAGGGTTCCTAGGCTTCACTACTAGACTCAAATTGGACCGGATTAGGGTTTCGCTTCCAACTCCCGGGGTTTCTTGACTACTGAGTATACCGGGGTTTACATATTCTATTCTTAGTCTCGGGATGCCTTGAAAAAGGTAAGGCTCCCAATAATTCACAATTATTATTATGATTATTTATTTCTTATGTTCTTTATTACCTTATCTTATGATATTTTTAGCTTTTATAAACTACATGATCATATTCATGCATGGCTAATAAGTTGTTGTCCAATTCGGATGAAAGAATAAAATTTTATCAAAGTTTTTCCAATGGCTTAGAAAAATATTTTTAAATAAATCTCTTTTGAAAGTTTATGTAAAACTCATCATGAAATTTCAAACTATTAATAAATGAAGTTTCTTTAAAGTCAAAAGATATCTCCTTCTCAAATAACAAAAGAAGTCTTAATATATAGATAATAACTTGGTACTATTTTACCAACTTTCTAACCAAAAGCTAAATAAGTTTTCAAGAAAAATCAATTTACAAGGAAAATGAATTTTCAAAGAATAAACTCATCAAGTACTACTAAAGAAAACTTTTGAAAACTCTATTTTTCAATTCCTAGAAATAAATTTTGTAGATAACTCAAAAGACCAAACTTTATTTTCAACTCACTTTTGATAAACTAAAGAATCAAATTAGTATATTAGATCATCCAAAAATTTATAAGATACTTCACCCACTTAAAATAAAGTCTAACAAATCCAAATTTCCAAAACACTAGGAAAGGTTGTTTTAAGGAAATAAATTAAATAAGACAACACTATAGCTTCATGCTAAATTATGAGTTTATTTGTATACATAAGGAATTCTTTTAAAAATATACATATTTGAGTTTTACTTAAACAAAGCCTTAGTAAAGGAAGGATTAGAAAATATTGTTTTTCAGAAAGAAATTTTCGTATTAAATATGTACCCTTCTAATCCGAGACCCAAATGACCTTTTATAGTAAATGCAACCTTAGAAATGAATAGATCTTTTTGAGTAGGTAGAAAACGACATATAATATGCGAAATTCCGGGTTAAAATGAGCAAGTTATGGCCATTTTAAGTTGTAACTCCCTTCAAATCCGATTTTACCACAAATTGAAGATAGATTTAGAATCTTCAAAATAGAAATTTTATGAAAGACTTATTTTGGGCATTTCATCTTATTTAGGTGAAGAAGGAACCGATATCGCCTTCTTGGAAGATTATTTTGACTAAGAGCGATCATCATGGAGTGAGTTAACCCTTACTAATTACATTTCCTTGATTATGCTTGTAAGTAGTAGCATTAGAGAGTAAGAAGAAGATAAATGAATAAATATTGTGTGATTTGGATTCATGATTGATTGATGTGGTTGTTGAATAAAAGCTAAGTATATCAAAGGAATTGATGAATAACTTATGTTTTCTTGCAATGGTATGATGAATATTATTTTGATCACCTTTAACTTGAACTCAACAATAATTGAATAAACCAATATTAAAAACAATTCATGCATAACATATTGTGAGTCACATTTATTTTTCACTACTATTCTTTGTGTGGGGAATAAGGAGTCGTAGTGGTGGCGAGTAGGAGCCGAAAGTCTACATGGGCTAGTAGGAACCAGAAAGTCTACAGGGCAAGTAGGAACCAGAAAGTCTACAGGGCAAGTAGGAGCCGTAAAGTCTACAACTATTGATGGTTGTATGGGCCGGTAACCACCCAACCCCCGACATGGAGGGCGTAAAATCCATGCTACACATGGCTTCCGGTTAATCATATGTATTTTGTTTGCTCATGTGATTAATGCATTCCCATAAGATTGTCTAAAATACTTGTATGTTTATGGAAATGTTTTGAAGATGGGAGTTATCTCACTGAGTTAGTTTTGCTTATACCCCTATAGCTTTTTGTTACAGTTTGATTATTTGTGGTTGGCACCAAGGATCCCCTTTTGTCAGGTATGAGCTAAAGCTATAGGAGTTTTTGGAAGAAGTTTATATAATTAGTTTTGGATATAGACTTCTAAGAGAAATCTCTATAGTAGACTTATGTTATATTCATATATGTTTTGAAGATGACTTAGTTTGATGCAAGTCTTTAGAACAGGGGAATGTCTCTAAGAAATTGTAAGAAACTTTTATCTTAATGATTATTACCAGTTCATCTTTATAGTTCTTGCATACTTTTATTATATGCTTAAACGCAATACCCCTTTAAGTCTCCTACTATCTTGGAAGCATGCCTTGCAAGTGATATCAAAGCTATTGCGTGACTAAGATTGTCATTTATTAGCTTTAATATTATGTGCAGCGAACTGCTACGTTCAAGGTACCCCTCTAGGGCGTGACACTTACACAAGGTTCTTAATTTTAGTCTGTAATCTACAAAATTCTCTCCATTCCTCTTCAGAAATGATCTTGCTTTCTCCCTCGTTTCTCCTAAGGAAACTTATATTAAGAAAAGATTTCTAGTTAGCTTAGACTTTTAGCTCCTTTCCTACCCTAAGATTTAATTACTCATACGCCTTAAGCTTTTAAATTCTATTGTCATGCGTTATATTTTTTGCTGCTCTGATACCAACTTAAACTATCATATCCTAAAAGGTACCATAAACGTAATAGTCCGCCGCATATCATACGAGACTTATGAATCACTATCACAATCATCAGAAGTTTAGTATTAGATGCAAGGCGTTCCCTTACGATAATAGAATACTTCAGCAATTAGAGATATATAGTTTAATTTGATAGAAAAAGCATCAAAATATAAACCACAGTTATTTAGGATCATATACAAAAAATAAGGGGAATTCTCCCACAAAAGAATAATAAGTGCAGATAATAGTTTTTGACATCAACTTGAGTATTTAGGGTTTCCTACGAAAGTCTATACAAAAGCTGAACATAAACTTTTAAGGGAAACTTCTATTCTTGCTTTACCTGAGTTGGCTAATTCTTAGGTCACAACCATAGATAAGGGAAATGCAACAAAAAGAAGCTATGGGGGTATAAGCTCTACTAGCTTAGTGAGTAAATACTTCCAGAATATACGTATCCAACAATTTCGTACAATCAAGTTGTTTTAATAATCCATATGAAATGCAACAACAATATAGGCATACAACACATATGATCAAACCGGAAATCATATGTTGAATGGATTTGCGCCCTCCATTCGGGTTTAGCAGATTAATGAATCTTGTAGTATTAACTTTGAATTTACTGTCCCGTTTTATGGTTTATAGGCAACCATTAACTGTACCATTTTATGGGTCACGAGCAACCCATTTCATTCATACTGTTTATGGATCACAGGTAACCAACATGATTAAATGCACCATCCCCAAATGTGAAATGATTATGTCCATGTTACTTGTTAATCCGAGTAATCATTAATACAATTTCATAGGTGACCAAGCAATTCACAAAAAGTCATAATCATGGCATATGGACATTCATCAATTAATCACTCGGTTTCGATCTACTAAACATGTTTTTCTCAATACATCAAGAAAGCATACATAATCCCATAATCACATGCATTTCCATTTTTATGTTTGCCTATCACTCTAATGCAACTATGAATTACAAGCACAATAAGGAATCGTAAATAGGAAGTATGACTCACTCGGCCATGGTCTCCGCTCTTTATTCGTAATAGTCTAGGACCAAAGAATCGTTTGATTCAAAATCACCGAAATGAAAGAAATACCCAAATGAGAATTTCAAACCAAAACTAATTCCAACTTATCAAACAAAAACTTTTAAGTCCATAATTTTCGTAGTTAGTAGAAATTCCAACTTAAAACGGTCATAACTTGATCATTTTAACTCGGAATTTTGCATATAAGTAGTCGATTTCTATCTTCTTCGAAAAGTCTACCTAATTCTAATGTTATTCCTAGGTTTTGAAAAATTTTAGGTTTAAAAAGTTTGGATCAGATCTAGTCAGTAGGTAAAAATCTTGTTTTCGAAATTGTTTTGTGAAAACTTACATTGTTTCTACCATGTATATTAAATAAACATGCAATATCAACAAGTTAATATCATGAGTGACATGTTATGAGCTATGTATATGTATGTTCTTGATGATATTTGGTTAAAAAGCACTTTTAGATAAATTTCACTTTGCGAAAACTTCAAGAATACTTGATTTAGAAAAACTAGTTTTGTTTCTTGAAAAATCATCATTATTTTTACTAAAATAAAGCCATATTGACCTATATGCCTAACACCCTCATTATTTTAAGAAATTTCTTCATTTGGGAGATGAAAAATAGATGTTTAAATGGGGGTCTTGCCTAGTTACGAATTTTACAAGAATTGTTGGTGATGAAAATAGAGTTTGATTTATGTGTTGAAACTTTTCATTTGTTTTTGAAATATTCTTTGATAAAATTCATTTGTTCTTGCTACAATTAAATCCTTACTATACCTATTTCCAAAGGCTTCACTTTCTCATTTGAAATCATCATTTTGGAATTTGAAAATAGGTGTTTAAATGTGGCTCTTTTCTAAATCCGAATTTTGTAATTTGTTTTGAGATTATTTCTTGGGTGAAACTTGCTTGATCTTTCTAAAATTGAGTCCTAATTAAACCTATTCCCAAAGGCTTCCATTTTTTTAAATAAAACACTTATTTTGGGGTTGGAAAATAGGTGTTTACACATTAACTCCTCTTAGCTATGAATTTTATGTTCTTGTTGGAGTTGAGACAAAGTTCTAATTTAACTCTTAACCTTTCTCATTTTGAAAATATCTCTTAGTAAAACTAGATTTCACTCATCAAAATCATTTCTTTATGATACCTAGTCCACAAGTCCTTCATATTTTATATAAAATATTCATTTTGGAGTAGGAGGAAATAGGTTTTCATATTAAGTGTCTTTTTAAATCCGAATTTCAAAAATTGTTTTTGATGGGAACAAAAATAGATATTAAGCTTTTGGCAACATCTTCATTACTACCATCATACTACAAGTCTTTTATTCACATAAAACAAATTTTTATGACATTTATATAGTCAACATAAAATAGGAGTATGATGAAATTTATTTTATGGATGCAAATGCAAGCTTGGAAGCCTCAGATCATATTAAAGGCTTCCTAAGACTAGAAAGACTAGTCTCAAGGGTTAGATTAGCATGTTGATGATGTTAGATGCATGAAATGCAAGTTAAACCATTATGATGATAAGGTTTGTAGCTTGATATATTCACAAAAATATCAACAAAAAGATATATAGCAAGAATAACTTAAATAAAGAGATCCACAACATTGAGATGGCATGAAAATCATGTATAAGTATTTCCACATCCCTTACCTAAAGCTCATGAGGATTTTTGGTCGAATCACACGTGTATGATCTTGCCATTATATGTTTTATATATGGTAGGGTTTAGATCTACTACCTAATGAGTGTTTGCGCGAGGAAAACTTGAAGAAATATTAGTGTGTATAGAGGGAGGGGGTCAAGCATGAGAGGGGGAGAGAGAGAGAAAAAATGTAAGAGTTTGTTAAGTGGAAAAAGAAGGAAAATGAAATGAAGAAGGCAAAAAAGTGTATTTATAGAGATTACAAAGGGAAAGGGGGGGGGCGTATGGGGTGGGCGGTTTTGAAAATGGGCGAGAGGAGAGAGATGTGTGTGTTGTGTAAGATTTGAAATTTAATTAAGTAATTTTAGTAATAAAATTGTATTGGAAAAGCAAATTATAAGAGATAGGATGTAAGGATGTAAGAGATAAATTGTAAGGATGTAAGAATAAAGTATAGTTGGTTGTACTTAGTGAAAAGTAATGATTAAAAATAAAAAAATAGATTAGATAATTAAATTATCGGTAGTAATGAAAATATGATAAAAGGACTATATTGTAATTTTTTATAAACCGAAAAATTCTTATAATTATTTTGAATTCCTTATTAAATTTTGGTTCTAAAGATTCCTCTAGAATATTTTTCGATTTTGAGTACCAGGAACCGATTTTCGAAAATAAATCTAGATCGGGTTCAAAACAGATGAATTTCTCCAAAATCTGATCTTTTTATGTTGCGATATATTTTAGGACTATATTCTAAAACTAACTCATTTTTTTATTATTCTGGGGTTTTGATCTCAATATTGCCGAACTTAGGGTTCTTAGGTTCCATACAAGCCCTAAGTATTCTTTTTAGGGTTTCGATTTCCGATTCCTATTTCCAAAATCAAGTTTAGTTTGCTAAGAAAATGGGGGCTTACACTCAAGCCATTCTTTTGACGGGTTGCGCTGCACTACACTCGGCATATTATCCATCGAAAATTTGCACAAGCACAGTTACTGCTGCAAGCCTTGCCTTCTCATCAAAACCAACAGATTAAAGAAATTTCTAAAATTGAAAGTTTTCAAAAGTGTCGTAGCAGTGGGAGCACAATCATTTTCCTCAACTACATGTTGCTTTCCTTTCGTCTTACTTGCATCGATAAGTGGTGCATCTTTGGCCTCTACCGTGGTAGGATCATGAATAACGACATTGACAGCACTACGCTGATTATTATGAGTAGGAAGTGGATTGTTTCTAATGTCGTTATTTTCGATAACAAGCTCTCTATTCTGCTCTTATCCACTGAAAATCCTCTTCAAAGTAAAACAATCCCTAGTAGGATGCCCTACAGCTCTATGGAACTTACAAAAGATCATTCTTTTCCTCTTGAGTTGGTAAGCGCTCTACCCTTAGGAGCTTGAGATTTCCATCTCTCAACCATTAATTTAGCATAGCATGCACATTTCCCATTAAGTAAGGATATGTTAGCATTTCCTTTGTTCTCTCACGTCCAGACTTTTCAACTCATGGTTTCTTCTCATCTTTGGGATCCTCACTTTGAGTTATATTCACAGATGAACCTGTTTTGTTAAACTTCACATTTCCTCCTCTTTGTCGCATGACAACATTATTAGTCCTTCATGCATTCTCAAACCAGAGTGAAGAATGAGGCTAAGGAGAGATTTTCCAGATGCACTACATACTTGATGAACATGCCTTGGATGCAACTTTTCACTAGCTCTCTTTCATCACATATGTCTTGAATGTCCAGTGAAACCTCCTTGAAGCGCTTAATATAATCCATTAAGTCTTCTTTGGGCTTTTGGTGAATCCTTCCCTTATCAGTCAAGGTCACTAGTTCTTGTATGGAGAAGAATTTCTCTAGGAACATTGTAATGCCTTAAATTGAAGGCATTACAACTCACTACGTGTCCTTCTCTTATTAAGAACACACCAAGGCTATAAAACACTATAGCACAATTATATCAAATGTAATCACCAAAACTCACACATGGTTTCCTTTAAAACATCTAATAAAATGATCTCTTGTAAAACATGAACTAACAAAAATCCAAAACTATATGTCATCAAAACAAATAAAACCTAACAAACTAGTCTCATAAAGTTCCCAACAACTAATAACATTCAAACATAAAATCCATAAAAAGTCTTCTATATCTCTCCATTATATCCAACGCTCAAGATCTACGAGTCCTTAGTTGGATAGTCAAGTCTACTATCGCCATCCCCATGATCTACATATAGATCATACCCAAATAGATCATAAACAACATCATCTTCACCTATACTTAAAAAAATAAAAGAATGAGCAAAAACGCCCAGTACGCCATACCACAAACAAACACGTATGAACATGCTAACATAAATCACATACATTCCCAAAACTAATGCAATAGGCACAAATTATTATCTTTATTAGTCCCACAAGCAACATGGTTTAGAACCATAGTACTCTAGTCATAAACTTGAAGTAACTCATGACTCCGATACAAGCCTTTATATAAAAATAGTTTATATACATATATATTGATGTTAAGTACTCCCCACACATCGTTGCATACCGCCATATGGACTGGAATGATTCTTAACCTATCGAAATCATCTCTATACATGTGTCCACTTGGACTGTCACGCCCCAAAGGGTACCCAAAACGCGACAGTCCACCATATTCAATATTTAAACTTAAGTACGACATCCTTAGTCATCTCATAAGTTTACATATCGGGTGTAAGGTGTACTTGCACAATTTTTAGGATCACACTTTGAATCGAATAGTCTGAAGAAGGCCTACAATAGCATTAAGAATAGAAATCACAACAAGATAAACAAGTTAAGTCTTTACAAAAGTCAAGGGGGCATACTCCCATCAAAATAATGATATAAGTCTATCCAGTCTAAAACCATATTACAAACGTTAGGGTTTATGTTAAAGAGATTTTCCTAGAAGTCCATGCCTCTAGCTAGGTCCTGACTTCTTCAAAAGCTCCATCATCCAAAAGATAACTCTGTGAAAAGTGCTCTCTCAGAACAACCAAAAATAGGAACACCATAACAAAACTATCGGGGTGTAAGCTAATAGGCTTAGTGAGATTCATTTCCAAATATTTAATACTCAACAACAGTATATAACAGACAAGTTATTAGCAACATATGAAATACACAAACACATGAGCATACAATACATAAGACCGTCTAAAAATCTTATGTTAAATGGATTTACGTCCTCCATTCGGGGTTAGGTGTTTCAAGCCCATACGACATCATTTAAATTTTTTCCTTCCTAGTGTGGTGGATACAGGTGTCAGCCACCACTTTTAAATTTTACTGTGGTTAATACAGGTGCCCAGCCACCACTTTTAAATTTTACTGTGGTTGATATAGGTGCCCACCCACACACATTTTCAATCCCGACCTATACGCCATCATTCGAGTTTACAGGCCTCTCGATGCCTAATTATTATGCCTTCTTCCCACAAAGGTATAATAACCTATGCAATGTGACTCACTACGTGATAAGCATGTATAGTTTATTCATATAATAGTGGCATGTTAATTAAGTAGATTAAGTGCGATCATAGAGAATTTCAGACAATCCAAGTCTATACTAGCTCATACAATGATTTTTAACAAGTCTCGTCTCGATATACTTATCATTCATTCAACTAAGATTAGATCACAAATCATCATAATTTTATCTTTTCCTAATTCTAATGCCACTACAATTACAAGCACATACATAAGCACCACTATTTAAAAAATGAACTCACTCGGCTATGGAAAGAAATCCGCTAGTCGTAGTAGTCCTTAGGGAGTGGAAATCCTTCCTTCAAGTCACCTAAGTATAAGGAATACCCTCAATGAGTATTTCTCATAAAGTTCTAACAAACTTAACAATTCTGTTTACTAAGTTCGTCAATTTTCGCCTAAGATGAAGTCCTAACTTAAAATGGTCATATCTAACTCAATTTAACTCGGAATTACGCATATTATATATCGATTTCTATCTAATTCGAAAGATTTATCTATTCCTAACATTATTTTCAAGTTTCAAAAATTTTTAGGTCACGAAATAAGCTGATCAGTTCTTCTGAGTTGAAAATTCTAATTCGAAAATAGTTTTGTGAATGTTTGTGATGTTTCTAGTATAGTTTAACTACATATGCAATATTGATGATTTCTATCATGAATGACATGATATGAACTTGATGCATGCATGCTCTTGACATTATTTACTAAAAGGAAATTTAAGAAACTTTTTATTTGTAAAACTCTATGACTATTTTCTTTCAAGAAAACTAGTTTCCTAACTTTGACCATCCCCTTTGTTTTGGATTATTTTCTTAAGAATCAAGTTATCCTTGTTCAAATTGAGTCTTCATTATACCTATTCCTAAGCCTTCATTTTAATAAAAACTTGAATTTTACACTTTGCAAATATGTTTTCAAATAGGATTTATCCAAAATCGAATTTCTTGAAATTAAATTTTTGAATGATTCTTTTGGAAAAAACTTGTTTAATGCATTAAGATTAAGACTTTAAGATACCTATTTACTTAGGACTCCATTTAATACATAAAACTTCTTTGAGCTTAGATGATAGGTGTTTTATGGCTTACATTCAAAATTACGAATTTCATATGTTGACTACTAACTCAAAATTTTCCATCTAGATTCTAGTTCTTGTTTTATACTTAATCTCATCAAAACTCATTTCAACTTATAAAATCACTACTTAATGATACCTATTACCTATACCCTTCATTTTCATATAAAACATGAGTTTTAAAATTGATAAAAGGGTTTTTAAAATAGGGCTTTGAAATCCTACGAATTTGTCTTTGAAACATTTCAAACAAAAACTTTTCCTTTGTAAGTTTCTTGTTTTATTTGCCTAAGGATCTACCAACTACAAACATCTATATACCTAAAACAAAGCATTCATGAGCATTAAGCATGAAAACATAAATTATCCCATAGCATTAAATGTCAAGCATGGTATAAGCATCTAAAAGCTAGATCTACTACTTATGATGTATGAAATGAAGTTTAAAAGCATGAACATGGGTTTTTATGTTAGATCTCTACTTAACCCTACTTTTACATGCATAAACATGAAATACTTCAACAAAAACTTAATCAAACACAAGATCCACTCTTGTGATGGCTTGATATTCATGTATAGCATTTTCTTGTCCCTAACAAGTGCTCATGGGGACTTAGAGTGAAAACACTCATGAATAATCTTGCCATTACAAGATTAGATGGTAGCAAGGCTTAAGAATCATCACCTAAGGTTGGATTTAGTGAGAAATGAAGAAGAACGAAGCTGTTGTGTGTGTGTGTGTGTTGGGGTTGGAAGTCACGGCAATGAGGAGGATAAAAGAGAGGATTTTGTGAAATTTGAACAAATGAAATGGAAATGGAAGAGAGAGAAAATCAAAAGATTATTGATATTAAGTGAATTAGGGTTTGTTTTCTTTATGAAAAGTAGATAAAATAAAACAAATGGGAGGCCGAAAATAGGGGTTATGTGCCGGCCACAAAGGGGAAAGGAGAGAGAGGGATTTGAATTTGTTGTAGTTTAAGTAATAAAAAGTAATAAATGTAATAATTTGTTAAGAGACAAAATTCTCGGAAAAGAAAAATAATTGAATGTTTATAAGGTTGTAAGACTAGGTTATGGGTGTGTGTGTAGTAGGTTGTACTTGTGAATAGTAATAAATAGTAGATAAGACATTTACTTTACCGGTAATAAAAAAAATACGGGAAAAAGTCTATAACTGTAATTTTTATAAACCGAAAAATTATAAAACATATATTTTTGAAATCCTTATAAAATTTTGGTTCTAAAGAGTATTTTGGAATATTTTTCTGAGTTTCTAGTTCTGGGGCTCGCTTTTCCATAATGGAGCTCGGGAAAGCCCGAAATATAAAATTTTTTGAAATCAAAACTTTTTATGCTTTGAAATGTACTTTAAAACAATAATACACATTAAATTATTCTATAGAGGTTCTTTTATATTGAAGTCGAAGAAAAGTTGGACCTAGGGTGTCACGCCCCATAGGGGTATCCTAAACGTAACAGTCCGCCATATACTATATAAGACTCTCAAATTTCTATCAGAGCCCTTCGAGAGTCTTATATAGATGTAAAGCGTCTTTTTACGACAATAGAATACTCTAGTCAATGGAGTTAAGAAGTTTAATGTGGCATTCATTAGCCATAGATAATAAACCAAAACACATATATAAATTACAAAGTCTAAGGGGCATTCCCTCGTGAAAATAATATTAAGTCCATTACAGTCATCCATAGTCTTTTGGTTTCCAACGGAAGTCTAAACAAAACCGAAGTAAACTTCTAAGGGAAACTCCTAGCTCTGGTACCTGAGCTGTAGCCTGCCTTAGCCTAAGCTAAATGAATTCATGCTGCAACAAGTAAAAACTATAGGGGCGTAAGCTAACTAGCTTAGTGAGTGAAAACTTCCATATCACAATTAAGACAAATCATTCAAGCAAGTGATTATTCAATCAAGTGAAATGCATCAAACAAATGGATTTAACAAACATATGACCAGCCGGAAATCATATGTGGATGGACTTGCGCCCTCCATCCCGGGTTAGCAAATTAACGAATCCTGCGGTACGAGTCATTTAAGCTCACGGTCAATGAACAATATTTCGTTTTATGGATCACGATTAACCAAATATTTGTTTTATGGATCACAAATTAACCAACATATTTGTTTTATGGATCACGATTAACCAACAATTTCGTTTTATGGATCACGATTAACCAACAATTTTGTTTTATGGATCACGAAAAACCAACAAATGCTAATGCTCTATCCCCAT
>JAMXBD010004996.1:0-32021 GCA_024138025.1 Combretum micranthum
AATAAACTGCAGTAGAAAAAGTGGAAATTGGCCTTTGTTTTCACACGAATTCTAGCCTGATTTAACCCAATTTTCTTGCAACTTGAGCCTCCAAATTACACTCATAAATGGCCTTAGTGAACTAGCAAACAAATACAATTAATGCCCTTGAAATTAGACACAAATTTCATACAAATTCATCCAAAAATCATCCTCAAATTCGCACCAAAATTTCACTAGAGAAACATCAACAAACTTGTATTTTTCAAGCCCAAAACACCTTCTTTAGCCTCCTAACTTTACCCTAACCTTAGTACATATATAAAGCCTTAAGTTTGACACAAAATTAGCTCAAAATCTCTACAAAAACAAGTTAAAATCTTAGCTACAAAAGGAAAAACGAACAGCCACTTTCCTTCACCAATTCCTTCATTTAGACAATATTGAAGGAACTCTAAAACAAGATATAACCCATGTCTAATTTCCTATATCCTAGCTAAGCATCAACCACATCCAAAAACATCAATTCCTTCTTTCAAACAACATCAAAAACAATCCAAATAGCCTTAGTTTACCATAGATCCAAGACTAGAACTCAAGCTCAACAAGGTAAGAAAATTTAGTTGAAGTAGCTAGCTTATAATTTAGCTAGAAACTCACTAATCAACCTTTGATATAGGTTTGATTCTTACTAAGGAAGGGAGTTAGGAATCCTTTTCTACTTCAAGCCAAGGTAACTCCTAAACTATCAACACATTTTTGTTACATATATGTGTAGATATGAAGTTGAAATGTCTAACATTGGAGGAAAGTTATATAATTAGGAAAAATAATTATTCCAATGATGAATGCAAGTAGATGAGTTCTTGATGTATTAGGAATGCTTGAATGTTGATGGCTAAGAAGAATATTAACTTAAAGATGTTATAAAATTTAGGAATAGCAAATTCGGATCTAGGAATTAAGTGGCCAAAAGAAGACTCAAATTTCATCTAAACTAGTTTAAATTCATATCCAATGCTCCTAGGACCTTATATAGATATAAAACATGATAAAATAAATTTTAAAAGCATGATTAGGAACTTTACATTACAAGAAAAATATTATGAACAATTCATAAAATTATGCATTATGATAATTTTGCAAATTATGAGTGAGCTAAAGAAATAGATAAGAGGACTAGATGATGGTTTTAAGTTTTATAGTTGAACAAATGTTGTATAAATGATACATAGTTATTTAGGATATGAATACCTCGAAGATTTTTAAACTACAACAAAACTAACATAACTCATGTAAATGACTAGGAAGATTGAATAAACTGTATGGATGTGGTTGTTATAAGCCAAAAGTGACCCCACCAATGGAAAGAACACGAAAAATCCTATGAAATCGACTATTTATTTGTTAAAAACGGATAAGAAACGAATTAGATATTGCAAAAACAAAAATGAAAACACTACTGTCAGATCTACACAGGAATAGCGAACTATTCATGCATGTTTCGCCCCCTTAATGACTTTGTTTGATAAAAATAACACCATTAATGGATTGTACTCAGAAAATACTATGAAAATGACTATTTATTCATCAAAAACGGACTAGAAATGAGTTAGATATCTTCAAAAAGTTTTGACTATAATTATTAGGATTCACTTAAAACCTATGCATGTGTTTCATAAATTTAAAAATTGTACAAGTCTCTTTTCTTGAAAATAATTCCACTACTAGAAAGTACTCTTCGAGTACTACCAAATCGACTATTTATACAACGAAATCGGATTTAAAATAAATAAGAAATCGCAAATAGAAATTCACTCAGTTTTTCCTCTTAATAAACCAATATTAAGGTTACTGCTGTTTCTATTAATATAGTTATGGTTACTACCATTATTATTACTATTGTTTATAGTATTCCGTATTATTGATATTTTCATCAAGAATCATTAGAATTATCAATACTAATATTATTTATGTTAATGTCACTATATTTATACTATCATCAAAATACTATTATTATTTTTGTCACTAATATTGTTATTTACTAATACTTGTATTTATTACTAATATTGATATTAACATTTCAAAACTAATATTACTGATAATACCATATCAATAACATAGCTTGCTTTACAATAAGAATGAAATTAAAATATAATAAAAATTTGATATATCTAAACTCCATAGACATACAATTGTATAATTTTGAAAGATATAGATATTAGAACATACCCTTAAATAAATGAAAAAAATACCAACTTGAGAGACAGATAAGGTTGACGAGCAAAGAATTAATAAATAAAAATCTTCTACTAAATGCAGTAGGATTTAAGGAAAAGACAAACCCCTTAAATAAAAATATAGATAGTAATTAAGATCAAGAAAAACAAAATGTAAACAAATAAATATTCTTTACTAGAGAGATTAAAACCTTAATAAAAATGGTATCAAATACTGATATAGGATAACTAGGCACATATAAGGATTCAATTAAATTATTTAACGATACAATAATTAATATAACGGGCTTAGTCTAATGTCCGGCGATTGGAATTAGTGCCTTTAAATTCTAGGAAGATTCTCTTATAGAAACAATCCAATAATGAATCTTTGTTATTTCCTTTCATAGGAAAATAGATCAAGTACCAAACTTCCGATAGCTTATACAACGATTTAGCAAGGACCACAGGTGAGTTACTTGACTTTATCACATCGATTGTGCTTGTAGTATAGTTGCATTTGGAATAATATATATATTCAATTGATACGCATGCCGGATTGGGATAATTCATGATGCGTGGTGCTTGACTGAATGGCAAATTATCATAATATAAGTGATAATTCTATTGTATGATAAATGTTGTATGAAGTATGTTAATGATTGTCTATAAATTGTATGATCGCCTTAAACTTGATTAATAACTATCGGTGCTATAAATGAAATGGACATGCATTGCATGATTTGCATAAACTGCATTTAGAGATGTGGCAGCCTACTACGTGTTAGTATTTCGGTTCTCTGGCAATGCTTGGTTTTCTAGGTAAGAGGCTATTAGTTCTACGCAAGACTACCATTGTTCCGTCAGTTCCATGGGAACTAACTGGAAATGAAGAACGCCGCCCATGGTATCGCTATGAAATGACTAACACTTAGTGGAGTTTCTAAGGCCTAAAACAGGAATTGAGTGCCTAAAGTGTAAAGAGATAGCTACAATGAGGATCATGACATTCCTGTATACTTAGTTTCTCCTGGGTAGGTGGGCCATAGTATCGAGTTCCTTCAACCCTTATGAGAAGGCGTAAATCTCTCTACTTTGGATTATAGATCATCCAAGCTTGCAATGTGCATATGATTGAGTGTTGCATTGCATACGATTGTGATCTATTCAGGTTATTGGTTGTTATTGGTTGATGTCTGATCTAGTCAGGTTATCTCACTGAGCCCATGATTCGCTCACCCCCCAACAGTTTTTGTGCAGGATTAATACTAGTTGGGATAAGGCTAGGAATGTGTAAAGAGATCATCTCCATCAAACTCTATCGAAGATAGAGATATATGATATAGTAAACTTAGAATGTAAATTAAATCAATTTTATAATAATTGAAATTTGTAAATTGTAGTTTGAAACCCATTTTCACTATTTGGAAGGGGATACCGATTCTCTGCGATCATGGTAGAAATTGGAAAATCGGATTCCATAGTTGAAATCCTGTAATATAATATATCATTTATATGATAATCACTTATAAATAAATAGAGTTTGTACACTTTGACTTACAAGACGACTCTCATGTTACGGGTGCATACGTGATATGATAGCTTTAGATAAATCCTGCTTGGCCCCCCTATTTGGAGTCGTGATAATAGGATATATTTTTTACTTACATTGATCATGATAACATTATCAAGTTGATTAACTTGTGTCATGGTCCAAGAGTTAAGGGTTTAGTAGGAGTACTTAACTAGGGTTCATTTTGTTGTAAGTGGCATTAGCAGGGTAAATTATTTGAGGAGTAGGATAACTCTAAAGAAAGTTTCATGAGAAACTGGTTGGGAGCTAATGCTTCTGTCACGCCCCAAAAGATACTCTAAACGTAACAGTCCACCACACTCAATATTAAAGCTTAAGTATGACGACCTTAGCCACTCCCAAAAGCTTTGATATCAAGTGTAAGGCGTGCTCTCACAAATTTAGAGGACCATACATGGAATTATGAAGCTTAAGAAGATATAATAACATATTAAGAAAAGAGGATTCATAATATTCTATTTACTTATAACAATGATCTTTACAAATTTAGGGACATTTTCCTAATTCACTAATCTATTACAAGAATATTTGTACATAATTTCTAATACTAAACTTCATCTAAAATTTCCTTTATCCAAAAAAAATTACCTGACTGTAAGGTCCCCGTGGCCTCAACCACAGATAAGGGAATTGCAAAAGATATCTATGGGGGTATAAGCTGACAGGCTTAGTGAAAACTATTTCCATAAATAACTTCTTGTAACAAAATTTCAAACAAGTTGTTTAATCAAACAAATGGAATGCAACATACATGTGGGCAAACAAGGCATATAGTTTTCCGGAAAACTATATGTTGAATGGATTTGTGCTCTTCATTCGAGATTTGGTGATACATAACCTCAAATAAGTAGTTTTTAGTAAAAAGATTTATGCTTACGACTAATATCGCCAAGCATGTGAAGTCTACTTGAATCGAGCCTTGCTTTTGAATGTTCCGCCAAGCATTTCCTTAACGCCACCAAGTAATCGCTTTCGGACACTCTGCCAAGTGTTGCTTTCGACATGAGCTTACTATCCTTCTCACCCAAGGATAATAACCCAAATGCAATGTGACTCACTTTGTGGTATGCATAAATCCATTTATTTATGATATCATAACATTATTATTATCAAATTTAAGGCGATCAAAGAATCTCATACAAAACAAGTGTTATACTAAAACAAACATTTAAATCAATTCCAACCTCGATATTCTTAGGATTCTTTCAAAGAATTAATTTACATACATATCCATTTGTCTTTTCCTATCTCTAATGCAACTAAATTACAAGCACAATAAGTATAGCATTTAAAGAAAATAAACTCATGATGTCATGTCGACTATTTTTCTATACGAATGAGTCGTTCACACACTCCACTCAATTGAAATAATCTTCGAGATATAGGTATCCTTACTCGGAGTCACCTAGCCAAAGAAAATACCTAAAATGAGTATTTCTTGATGATTTTCTTGAATTTTGACAAGATAATGTCAAAAGAACGTTAATGTTCGTATAAATGAAAGTTCCAATTTAAAATGGCCATAACTTGGTCATTTTAACTCGAAATCGCGCATATAATATACCGATTTCTACCTACTCGAAAAGATATATTCATTTCTAAAATTATTTTTATCAAATTAAACCATTTAGGCTCCGAAACAGTGGCGATAAAATTCACCACGAATTTTTCCAACTCGAAAACAACTTTGGTTCAATCAATCAAAATTTGTTTGATAAATACATAGTCATCTATATAGTTGAAAAAAACTCTTTAGTTCATATTTTATTCATGCTCAAGTGCTTTGTTGTCCATTCATGTTTCTTGAGTAAAATTAATGTCGGTTTTTGGAGTTTTAGAAAAGAGATAGTCTACAAGAATTCATTTTGTAAATCTTTTGAAAATGAATATTTTGGTTTTTTTGTTTTCTAAGTGTGTTATGTTTGCTTTATTATACTTTTGAAATAAGTTTTCTTCTTTCTAAGTTCTCCATATTAGTGCTATTTTTCTACTTATTTTCCTATACAATTTTTCTTTGTCTATTTGTTTGCAAAGATCTCTATTTGAAAATTTCTATCCTTTCTCATGTTATGTTTTTCATAGAAATTCATTCTTGCATAAAAATTTATTTTCTTTATAAAAAACAAAGTAGGATAATAAGTGTTTTGAAGAAGCTTTTTATAGTAAAGTAGTTTCTAAAATCTTAGTGGGTTTCTTTTTGTAACTTGAAAGAGATAATTTTATTTTTGTTTAAACCATAGATCTTATACTTTACATAAACTTATTTTTAAGTGTCAAAATCTCTCTTTTTATCAATTATTTTAGAACTTGAAATTTTGGACAACAATTTAAATGAACATGAATTATGAGAAGTAGCAAACAAAAATAACATAAATAATAAAGTCAAGTATTGGGTCTTAGCTTTTTCAAGGCTCCGGGACTAAGAAGTAGACTAGTCCCAAAATAAAAATAAAATGAAAGAAAGAAAAAATTTGTTTTGACTTGATGAGGATAAGTCTAAGACTAGAGACTAGTCTTAAAATAACAAGAAATGAATAATAAATTGTAATGGAATAAACAAATAAATTGTGTTGCATAAAAATAAATAAATTGCAAGTAAGCTTATATGCTCTAAAGAATTTATATATATATATATATATATAGATAATAATACTTAGATATAGTAACAATAATATGAACAAAAATAATAACATAAACATAAATAGATTTTCATGAACAAGAACAATACATGAATATAATGTAGCTTCCATAACATTTAGTCTTTGGAAACTCACACTATGGTCATGTAAAGTTACATGACATGAGAAGAAGAAAACAATAGGGAAAGTTTATCTAAAGATGATTTGGTAGTGTTATGTGGTTATGGTTTTGTTGTAGGTAGAAGTTGTTTTGGAATTATTTTGAGAGAGTTTTGGGAGGATATTTAGAGAGAGTTTTGAGAGGAGAATTTGAGAGAGTTTTTGTAGAGAATTTGTAGGAGTAAATGTGTGAAAGAAGTGAAAGAGGAGGGGTATTTATAGGAAAATATGGAGTGATTTTTGAGTTATTTAAATAAAAGAAAATTGAACAAAATTGAGATGGATGAGACGAGGGGTGGGTTGGGGGGGGTGGAGGGGGGGGCGCATGTCTTGTGAGGGGAGAGAGAGAGTTTTATTTTGTATTTTGTGGATTAAATGAAGTAATAAGTAAGGTAGATGTGAAATAAAGTTATGGGAAAGGTAAAAAGTAAGGTTATAGGTTATGGTATATGCAAGAAAAAGTAGAGATAAAAAAATAGTGTAGAATAGTAATGAATAGTGTAATGTAAAGTAGATATAACTAATAAAGTACCGGTAGTAAGAAAATACGTGTATAATTGCGATATCTATTATTTTTACTTACCGAAAAATTATAAAAATGATATTTTGAAATCTTTATTTTTACGAGTCTAACGGTATATTAGGAAAATTTTTACTATTCCGGTCTTCGGGACACGTTTTTCAAGAATTGTGTCCGATCAGGTTCAAAACGAGTTGTGATTTTATTAATAGGATCTTTTTACGCTTCATTGGGTAATTACGCACTATTCTATATTCTAAACTCCAACTTACTCTTACTGAGTTGCTTATTTGGGATTGCCGGACTTAAGCTATTACGTTTAACTAGGGTTTTTTTACCTTTAGAGTTCTGCTTGACTTTTGGTTTAGGGTTTTAGGCTAAATCGATTCCAAACATTTGGGGGTTTTGTAGCTTCTCTCCTAATAAGATCATGACAAACCGAAACTAGTATGAATAGTTGAGTCCCTAAACAAATAAAAAAATATGAGTAAATCAAGATGATACTCTTTATAAGAATGTTAGGCTTGAAGTGAACATGGAAAGAAAGTTAGGAAAAGATGGCTTATTATTCAAAATAATGATAAATGGTAATATGAAAGATAGTTGAGCATCGCATAAGCACTTCAGAGGGTAAAAATCCTGTCCCATGACAATTGATATCAAAGTCAGAGTTCCACCGCGATAGTTTACCTAAATTCTACTCGATGTACTCAATGTGCAAGTAGTTTTTGTTCTCAAGTTAGATTGTGTAGAGGGTAGTTGTGTCATGAGTCAAGATTTGAAACAAAAATATACCAATATATATATATATATATATAATTAGTTCAATGGGTGAACCCTTCCGTTAAGCAACTCAACAAGAAGCAATCACAAAGGATAGAGGAATTGGTGAGGGGCAAGAGGATGCTTGTGGAAGCTTGAATTCCTAGCGGGATGATCTTTAGGTGGAGTTAACAACAGGTAGAGAAAGATTAGTGATCTTGTTAAAGTGTGTAGTGGCAAAAAATTTGTCTCACGATGAAGGGTTCATGAATTTAGGTGGAAAAGAATATTATGATCCAAGAGTTGAGGGCCTATGGGAGTGTTTAACTTAGGCAAATATTGTTGCTAGTGGCATTAGCATAGTGGTTTGTTTAGGGAGTCGATTAACTTCGATGTCAAGTTTAGCTTTCTATGAATAAACTAGTCGAAAGTTGATGCTACTCTCTTAATGAAGCTATGGCAGGTCAAAACCAGTCGAAATTGTTGAGCTACTCGAGCATATAAAGGACTATGGCAAAGCCAGGATTGCGCTCGTCATGAGCATGTTAAGCTTATAATGAACCTGGGAAAATAAGATTAGAAAAGGCAAACTCACCAACTAGAATAATAGTAAACAATAATATAAGGGATGGTTGAGTGTTGTACAAGTAGGGGTGGGCAAGAACCAGTTTAGTTTGGTTTTTCTTAAAACTAAACCAAACCAATCCATAATGTACAGTTTGGTTTTCTTCTCATCTCAAACCAAACCTTTAAGTACCGGCTTGGTTCGGATTAGATATTTTTTAAACCATTAAATAACGGTTCGGTTCGATTTGGTTTGCAAATTAAATCAAAATTCTAACTAAAAATTTTCTTTGTTCTATTGTTTTACATTTGTATAGATACTTAAATATTTATGTCATTTTATAAAGTTTATATTATAAACCATGATAAAATACTTTATGAATTCACCATACTTTTAATCTATATTTCTATATAAAATCAGTTATTTACGGATAAAATATATTCACCAACCAATACATAGTAAGTCATAATTTATAATTTTTAATAAAACCATGAGTCAATTATTTACCAATAAATTTAGCTAAAATAAGAAATCATCTATCAACAAAATTCATCAGTGAATAAAATGATCTGCTAACAAAATATATTAAAAAATTAATATATAATAAGAGTTTACAAGTCAATAAATAAATTTCATACTTCATAAAGTTAAAAGTTCTTTAAAAAAAATAGTTCATCACTAATAAAAAAATATATATCATGAGCCTGAAAAAAATTAAAAATGAACAAGTTGATTTTAATCAATTTTCATCAAATAATAAATATCATATAAAATCATATAAACATATAGTAAAATATTATTATATTTTCCTAAAACGGTTTGGTTCAGTTTTATGGATTGGTTTGGTTTTCCTTGCAAACCAAACCATAAATTTACAGATTGGTTTGAATTGAAAAATTTTTAAACCAAACCATTTTTAAAAAAACCATATTTTTTGTTTGAATTGGTTCGATTATGAATTAGTTCAGTTCAATCGGTTTTTTTGCCTACCCCGATGTACAGATATACCAGGAGGGGAGAGCCTTCCATCCCATGACATGTTAATCATGCAAAACAAAACACCTTTAGTGGTACATCAATGCTTATCCAACATAGTCACTTCAATGCTTAAGTTAGTAAATATGTTCATGGATTTATGGGTTATAATGGTGCATAAGAGTCTAAGTGACATTACGATTCTTATGATGTGGAGTTAGGTATTTATAGTAGGTTAATGCTTGGCTATTATCTGAGCTGTAGAGTCATAAGTGAGTGGGTAATTGGAGGTAGTTATCATAGACATGGGGTGAACCCTTTAATTCACATTTGGTAATGCCAACCTTAAGAGGTTAGGAGAGGAACACCAGGTGAACTCGAGCCAGAGACCGATTCGTTGTAGTACTTGGTGGTTTGTTTCTCGAGTCAAGGGACTTGGTGTCTTTGGTAGGTGCTAGGTTTGCAAAAATAGGTCAAGCCTAGAACTAAGGGGTCAACTTGTATAGGTGATGGGATCGACTAGCCCTAAGAGGCCCGTGATCCATATTTGACCATCAACACTTATCCTTCCTTAGACTTTACGTTGATATCTTTGAAAGCCTTGATAGTCTCCTAAGCTAGGACTTGTGCTTTGATAGTCTTGTAAACTTTAAATTTCACTATATACGTACTGTGAGCCCCGAAAAATTTCAGTAAATAATTCTAAGTTGAACTTCGAAAATAAACCCTAAAAATCACTCTAAATTAAAACCAAATTTCGACAAGTCCTAAATCACGAACGAATCCAAAATTTCTTAATCATGAGAAAATGAAAATCCTTAAAAATAAAATAGGAACTCAGTGGTCTTCAAATTCAAAACCACGACGTACGAAAAATTCCATATTTAACTCCGACTTATAAAATCAGGTAATATAAAGCCCAAAAACAAATTATTAAAAAGTAAATAATGATTGACCTTCGGAAATAAAACTCAATTCAAGAATTCCGAAAACATTAAGAGATATTAAATACTTACAAAAATGAAATGTAAAATAAATCTCTCAAATCAAATATGTTGTATAATCATAAAATACCAGTTTCCAAATTGGCAAGGATCTAAACCGGAAAAATCACCTGGAAACCCTAACCGGAAGGTAATAGCCTAAGTCCGGCAATCTAGCGCCCCTAACCCTAGAGGCCGAGATGTAGTTTAAATATGTAGAATAGCTCATAGTAATATAAGTTTGTTTAAAAGTATCAGATTGGTAAATTTTTGACCTATTTCGAACCCGTTCGGATACAGACTTCGAAAAGCGTGTCCGGGGTTCGAGATATAAAAAATATACCAATAGTACCGTTAGACTCGTAATTTCATAAGATTTCCAAATATATCAGTTATGAAATTTTTCGGGTTATAAAAGTTACAGTTATAACCTTTTTATCGTATTTCCATTATTACCGGTAATTGATTAGTCTTTTGCACTATTCATTTTTATTTCATTACAAAATTTTATTATTCTTATAAAGCCTTATGTTTTTAGATAAATATTTTATATGTTATAGAAAATTTTGTTTTTCTAAAATTTAGTTCGTTTCGGGTCTTTACGGATCAGATTCTGTTTAAGACCCGATACTAAAAATAAAATAAATTAATTTAATAATTGAAAAATATTTTAAAAATATTTATTTTCATAAAATAATTTTTTAGAATTTTTCGGGTTATAAAAATATTATTTATAGCCATATTCGCGTATTTTGATCATACCGGTAACATAATTGTTAAAATACTAAAATAATTCAAATAATTATTTAATTTTAATTATGAAAAATCTGCTACAAATATTTGGAATAAATTTTCTAATTTTATTTTATTTTTTTATTTTTTAAAAAAGTACTTTACAACCCATACCTTCAAGTACACCTTACACATATCACTTCCTTTTCACTTCAATCTTTCTACACATTAACCCACACTTCATGGCAGATTTTGACCCTCTTTATGGCTGCCATTGTCCTTTCATTTACTCCATTTTGACTAAAATAATTATTTTCTACTCCTTCTTAAGAAAGCTACATTACACATTTATTACACAAATTAATTTCAAGTCAAATTTCATCAAATTCCTCTCTCTCCCTCCTACACAATTCACGTGCAGCACACACACATTGGCTGCCTTGTTTTATTTTTTTTTCTCTTTTCTTACAATTAAAACACTCATTTTCTCTCTCTCCTTCATTTACTCACTTTCCCTCTTTCATTCTTTAACCTTTTCTCTCTCTTTTTCCTCTCTTTTCTTCTTCTTCTTGTTCTTGTTTCCTCAAGAACACAAGCTGCCCCCTTCTTCTTCCATGGCTTCCACACTTCATTCTTAAAGATTTCTAAGCAAATCTTCTTCCCAAAGCTCCATAGGTGATATAGGTAAAGTGTAATGAAGGTTTCATGCATCAAATGACCTTCCATAAGCTTAAAAGCTTAGGATGATGATGCCAAAAATGAAACACTCCTTTTCTCCACTTTTATTATCTTGTATTTCAATTATTTTCTTGTTTAAAGTTGATATATTTTGTAGATCTAAATTTTTGTAGCTTTGATTTTCGTTTATGCCATAGATCTAGTTATTTGAGTTGTTATTTTTGTTATTTCTTATGATTTATGCATAGATCTAGCATCCACATGTCTATCTTAGTGATTCATGCATTTAAAACTAGTTTAGAAGACTAGATCTAGTGTTTTGAGTTCATAAATGCATTAGACCTTTGTTTTATGTTCATGAGCAACTTGCTATAGCATGATGATGGTAGGAAAGTTGTAGGAAACTCAAGATCTATTTTATTTTCAAACAAAATAATTTTGAAAATTCGGATGAAAATGGAACCATATTTAGAAAAGTGATTTTTCAACTTCAAAATGTGTATTTTTCATTTAAAATGAAGGGCTTAGGGTATAGACAACATAAATGAATGATTTTGATAAGTAAAGTTTAGATCTATGAGTTTAAAGTTTATTTTCATGGGTTTCATTTAGATCTATGTTCATATTATGTGTAGATCTTAGATTTGAACTTGAACAAAAGTAGTGAAATTCGTATTTTGGCAAGACCCATATTTAAAAACCACTTTCCAAGTGTCAAAATGTAATTTTTACTTAAGAAAATGAAGGCTTAATATATGTATATCATCAAGACTTCTTTTTACAAGAATCTAATGTGATTTTCAAAAGTTATTTTCAAAATAAAAATCTTATTTTCGGATTTTGGCCAAGGCACATTTTAAAAACATGTTTTCCAACTCAAAAATGAAGTTTTTATTTAAGAAATGAAAGGCTCTTAGGATAGGATATGTAAGGAATGGATTTTCATAAGTTTAGATAGATTTTATCAAAAGATATGACCAAAAATAAATTTTCTAAATTCGGATCCCAACCAAGACCAATTTTTAAAACCCATTTATCAACTCCAAAACTCATGTTTTATGTGAAAAATGAAGGGTATAGGTAATAGGTATCTTTAAGGAATGATTTTTACAAGTTAAAATGAGTTTAGGCATGAGTAATGTGTAAAACAAGTAATGGAATTAAAATGGAAAATTTTGAGTTAGTGATCAATTGTCAAATTCGTAATTTGAGATGATGCATATGTAATCACTTAGTATTTGAGCTCAAATTGCAAGTTTTATGTGTTAAATGAAGTCCTTAGACAATAGATATAGTAAAGCTTCAAATTTTGATTAAACAAGTTTTCTCATAAGAAATATGCAAGAAATGAAATTTTCCAAAATTCGGATTTTTGTGAAAAGCTTGTTTAAAAACATATTTGCAAAGTGTAAAATGCAAATTTTTTGTAAGAATGAAGTCCTTAGTGGTTATGTATGATTGAGCCTTAATTTTCTAAGTATCAAATGATTTTTACTTAAAGGAATCACTCAAAAACTAATTTTTGTAAAATTCGGATTTTGGAATCAACCCCACTTGAAAACATGTTTACAAAGTGTAAAATGGAAATTTTTATGAAGAAATGAAGGTCATAAGTAATATATATAATGAAGACTCAATTTTGACAAAAATAATTATATTTTCTTAAGTAACAAATCCAAAACAAATGGAAATGATAAAAGTTAGAAAACTAGATTTTTCATAAGTAAGTTGTTATTGTGGTCTTGCAAAATAAAAAGTTATAAAATTTCTTTTTAGCAAAAATCATCAAGATCATGCATACATTGAGCTCATCTCATGTCATTCATGTTAGGAAATCATTCATATTGTATGTATAGCCAATTTATATAGTAGGAACATTACAAACATTACAAACATTTATAAAACTATTTTTCGGAATCAGAAACCATTACTGATCAGATCTGATCCCTCTGTTCTAAGACCCAAATGTTTTCAAAACTTGAAAATAATAGTAGAATTATATAGATCTTTCGAAGTAGATAGAAATCAATATATAATTTGCGAGATTCCGAGTTAAAATGACCAAGTTATGGCCGTTTTAAGTTGGAATTCCCGCTTAGGACGAGAATTACGAATTTGATAGTTCGTATAAAGTCGTTGAGATTAGTTTGAGTTGAAATACTTATTAGAGTATTTCTTTATTTTTATGTGATCCCGAATTCGACGATTCCCTACCATCGGATTACTATTACTAAGAGACCGGTGATCCAATGGCCGAGTGAGTTTTCTCCTTGTTTTGTTACCTTGATTGTGCTTTTAGTTAGTTGCATTAGATTATAGGAACAAGATAAAAATCGATATGAATGGGGATGGGATATACGATGAGGCTGTGATGAATGTATGCCAAAGGATACTAAAGCATATCGAAACCACGATTTGATTGGATAACTGCACTGTTCATATTATTTCTGTTATGTGTATGATATTGGCTGGTCACCCTAAAGAATGTATGAATATTTTGACCTAAGCAAAAATTAAATTGGTCATGCATCGCATCGGACATATTGCATTTGGTAGCGTGCTACTCCTACGCAGGTCGATCGGTATGATCCGAGGACTCGTTTGGATAATGAGACCCGGGATCAGAGCTCATTCATAGGGAACTAAGGCGCATCGGGGATGCATTCCATGTGTGAGCCTAGCCGAGGCGAGTGCTATGAGCCAAGGGCTTGGGGACTAGCAGCAGTCGTGTAGACTTCAATACCATCCCTAACCCAAGATACGGAGGGCGTAAATCCGTTCTGTGTGTGGGTTCCGGATACCCATGCATAATTGCTTGCTCACGTGTTTGTTCATGCATAGCATATGATTGATTATAACTTGTTTGTTATGGTACGGAATTAAGGGAATTCTCACTAAGCTAGTGTAGCTTATACCCCAATAGTTGTTTAAATGAGCAGGTTATCTCAAGAATGCTAAGTGGGGACCGAGATGGTTGAAGCCGAGAATGACTTCGGGATTCCGGCAAGATATAAGAATGCTTGGAGTTTGGCTAAGCTTTACGATTTGCCTTGTAATAGTTTTATGTAGTAGAATCTTTTGATGAATTGTAATTGAAGTTAATGAGTTGTATTTTGAAGAATAGTGAATTGAATTTCCTTTACATTATTCTCAAGTGGTATCAACCTAAAATGCGTTACTCCGATGAGTCTCCTTCATGTGTTAAACGCCTTGTACATAGTATGGAAGCCTTCGCATGACTGAGGTGGCCATTCTTGGGCTTTAATATTGTGTACGGCGAACTGCCACGTTTAAGGTACCCTTCGAGGCGTGACACGTACTAAGTTCTACCTCGTATTTCATCATCTACCTCGAGGTGTTGAATTTGTATAGGATGGTGCATAGGGGCCAATCAGTCAGCACATTAATCTGGTGGATTTTGAAGTATGGTTTGAACCTTCTAGCCAAGATGACTACTACTAATGTAAACTTCTTAACTTTTGAGTATCTTTCTTCTAGGCCTTGCAAAAATGTAGCTTATACAATAGATCAGTCTGTGTTTGTAACACCCTAAAATAAGGCATTACAACCTGTCACGTATCCCCTCTTATATAGGATATGCAAAGGCTCTATTATCCACAAATTAATACAATCATCACATGTAAACACTCATAGGGTAACTCATAGGATACCAAACCTGTCTTGAAAATAAAAACTCATACTTCATAAAACATAAACTCCTGGTTCAAGCATAAAATCCAAGTTGACATCATAGTCAACAAATTTTACATAAACTAAAAACTGTTTATATTAAAATCTCTTCATTTAAAACCAACAATGAATCCAACTACAATCCCAAATGATTAAAACATGACTTTTCTTAGAAACTTGGTATATGAAGTCTAACTCTTGGCTAGGTAGTCAGGTCCACCATCGCCATCCCTGCTATCAAAGAATAAATCATAACCGGATAGATCATACACTATATCTTCTTCACCTGTACCTGAAATTTAAAAGAATGAGCAGCGACACCCAATATGATAACTCTAATCCAAAAACAAATGCATATGCACATACAAAAGGCATATAATTCATGCAACATAAACTAATGCAAATAATCATATTATTATTATCTTTTTTAAGCCAACAAAACATCATAGTCCAGTATTAGGTATGCTCTAATCCTAAACTCAGAGTTACTCAGACCCCATTGAAAATCATATAACTCTTTTAAAATAATAATCATATACATATATGGATGAGTGGGTACTCCCCAAACACCCCGAATCCAGAACACCTAATTCTACCGGAATCATATCAAGGCACGAGTCTACTAGGGACAACCTCACACCAAGATCATCAGGGTGCCTCACTAGTATCACTGTCTGCCAAGTCTTTACTGGTTAAAGCCAAGCACAACCAAAATATACAATTATTAAACCGAATAAAGATTAAGTTTATTAAGAAATTTTCTTCCTACAAGCATTCAATCAATACTAAACTTACAAACAAAAAACAGCAAGCAAGGATTGGTTGTACCTTTCTTAGTTTCAGGAAAATCCAATCTGTATCTCCTAAAAATCCTTTATCGACAATACACAACCAAAACCAAATCTCCCGAATCTCCACAATACTTCAATCAATATTAACAATTTAACAACAAACTCAAATCTCCAAATTCCTGTCAACAACATACATTTATATATTTAACAAATAAAAACACGATATAAACAATTCCTAATGTACTACAACTCCCGAAATCCTAACCTGACAAAGAAAATCATCAAGTTGCACCGTCTAACCCGATAAATCTTCCACAACAATCTATAGAATTTGATAATCCTTCAAAACCCTAATATTATATGACAACAAGAACACATAATGATCATCTAATCATATATTATTCAACTCCATCAAAGAAAAGATGAAACTTACTGATTTAGATCATTAAAATCCAACTCACATCCACAAATTCGGATCCCAACCAAATCTACGGTTTCCTTCATGCAAACAAATTACAAAATCCTTAAAAGTTGCATGAAATTCGTATAAATCTGATATGAGAACATTATACTTACTTGTTTTAATCACAACACTCACTTCTTATCCAACCGAGGCAGATCAAATCCAAGATCTAAATCTGTCCTATGTTTTTCCTTCAAGAACACCACAAAACCCTAAGCAAACTCATACAAATTCGTATTTAGTCCATGAGAGAAGGTTAAAATTACTTACTTTTGATCAAAAACACCCTCTGGATGATTCTCCAAGCCTAGATCACCAAGAACACTCCAAAACTCTCTTATACGAAGGAGAAATATGAATTGATGTTTCTGTCAAAACCGTTTTTCGTGTCTTATATTTATATAAATTTGGTCATACGCCAGCGGCGTACATGTAGATCTTGCCGGCATACACCCTACGCTGGCAAAATTTACACGAGCATCGGCAACGTTCATCAGGGCTTTGATTTCCCAAAACTTCGATCCTACTACATCAGTCGACAAATCCATGCCTTACGCCGACAACGTTCCCAGCCGGCGTTAAAATAAACCCTATGCACACTGATGGTGTTCCACCCAGCCTTAAGAAAAACGCTACTGTTCTCATCCTACACCGTCTTCAAGCCGGCGGCGTAGATTCTCCAAGAGATGGTGTACAATTTGTCAAAAATTATAGAAATCCGAACTTTAATATTTATCCTACAACCAAACTTAAACTTTTACAATTTACTTGTTTTGACCTTAAACTCATCCTATATCATCTCATGATTCATAATTCATTATATTTTCATCTTTATTTTTGTATTTTACAGTGTTCTTAATATTTCACTCTGATAACGATGGAGAGAGGGGCTTTACCGCTGACAACAAGGTACAGGAGTTCTTTGCCTAATATTAGCTTTTTAAAGACTGGTGGAGTGGTGAATAACTTCTTTAACTCTACAAAGGTAGCTTTGCACTCATTAGTTCGTTAGAAATTTGTGGGTTTTTCCCAAATCTTATAAAGCTCTACACATTGATCCACATATGTAGATATAAATATGTTTAAACTTGTTATCCTACCAATAAGTCTCTTATCATCTTTGATATATGGATCGTAGATAGTAATCAAAATCAATAGCAAGTTATAACTTACACCCAGATCCTGTTATGACCATACAAAAGACAAAAGTACCTATCAATGATAAGAGTATAGATTTAGAGCACAAGTATTAATCCCATAAGGACTAATGAGTACTAATACTTACTATTCTTTTATTGATTAACCAACAAAAGAGAGTGGTTAAGCAAAATATATAATAATATTACTAGAATTAGAGCAACGTAGGTCAAGCAAAAGATAATTTAAATTGCAAAAGCCATTTAGATCTTGAATTCCCACTAGGTGATATGTGATTATACAAAAGATAATTCTAAAGTCATTATTGTTTTTTCTGAATGGTAGAGACTCCTAATGTAATCCAATATCTCTCTCGAGACTCTTAGAATATTATCATCGGTTAATTAATTGAAATCTCTCCTAATTAAAACCCCTTAGATTGCTTTATCAATCTAGAATCTTTCTATTAGGTTTCACCCTAAACCTGAAGAATCATGTCATCCTATCTCTAGGATTGTATTCAACTCCTTTCAATTGTATAAATCTAATCACACAAAAAATTTCTCAATTAATTTGCATAAATATCAAATCAAGAATCAATATTCCAAGCTATTGACTCCATATAACAAATAAGCACAACACATTGGAATTTAACAAATTAAGCAATATATTAAAATCAATGAAGAACAAATCACATATTAAACTTAAGGTTCATCAAAATCTATACAAAAAAATTACTCCTCCATAGGAGCAATAGTCATCATCTAAAAAGATAAATAACTAAGCATAACCCTTAAGTACAATTTGGAAATTAAGCACAATTGGACTGGCTAAGATAATAACCTATACAAATTCATATAACTATATATATTTCTCCTGCTTTTGGATCTTGACCTCTTATAGATGTTATTCAAGCCTCAAAGAAAATAAAGGAAATTTCGTTTGCTCAAAACAAGAATGTGGAGATCTTGAAGAATAGGAAAGTCATAAGTGCTTGTAGAGTAAACTAGGGTTTTGGTTAGGAAAGTAGCTCTCTCAAGAATGGAAAGTTACTAGGGCTATTACTGTAAGAAGTGGAGCCTCTAAACCTTCCAATTTTAAGTGTATATACATATATTTCAAAGTCTAAGAAGCTAACTTTCTTTTTTCTTAAGTCATTTCACAAAAAAAAAAAAAAATACTTGATATTAGATTGACATGACTAAGACAAGTCATGTCCGTAAGTCGTGTGTTCCATCTTGGCTTTCTCATGATGTAGAAATCGATATGACTGGGACAAGTCATGTCCCTGAGTCGTGTCACTTTTTGTGGCCACATCATTTCTTGAAACGGCACGACTTGTGATAGGTAACGTCGCAGTTGTGTCCTTTGTTATGTCAAATTCCTAGATCGTCATGACTTGTTACAAGTCATGTCACATATGATGCCAAATTTTGAATTTTTATTTGCGAGCATGTATTCTCTTGACAAAAGATGGAGATACTATATGTCTTCTACATGTTGACCATATTTTGCTTCTAAAATATTTTTTTTTTGGCCTGATTTTCTTTCTTTTTACAAAAATATCTCTTTTACAGGTCTAAAAGCACAATCTAATGATTTTAAGTGCTAAATTCATAATAATTATCAATAAAATAACCACTAATAGTATATTTTAGCACTCACAAAATAGGAATAAATTAGGTTTAACACCATATATCTTAGAAACTTTCTAGATGATGTCCTAAAGATGCACTTTTAGGGTTTAAGCATCATTTAGCACCACGTCATGAGGCTAGATGTCTCTCTTAGGTCCCCTAGGTGATCATCAAACCTCATGCTTTTTATGATCACAATATAAGCTTCATGTTTCAACCTACTTGATCTATTAACACTTTTATAACCAACCTTCAATATGTCACACCAGCATTCTTGGGACCATATTGCATGACTTGTAACAGAAGTACCAAAGTCAATTACGAATGATGTGGGCACCTGATCATTAGGTTCCATCATAATCTAATTATATTTGAAAAAGCATCTACTAAGCTCAATAATAAGTGTTTGAACGTAAAGTTCATAAGTTGATACATTCATAATGAGCGAAAACAACCATTGGGGTAGGCTTTGTTAAGGTTGGTATAATCAACACACAACCACCACTTCCCCTTATCTTGTTTAACCATTACCACACCGATGAGCCAAGTTGGGTATTTTTCTTCTTGGATAAAACTACCCTCACGTAGCTTTTAGACTTCTTCTTTCATAGCAGCCTGACGAGTGGCAATAAAGCATCGTCACTTCTATTACACTTATTTCATATTGGGGTCAATGCTGAGTTTATGAGTAATCAGATTCATGTCTACTATGAAAGGGAAAATAATAATAACAACAATACAAATCTACTTTATGCTCTTTATATTAAAAGAATTAATAACTATGAAAATGTATAAGCAGGTTATCAATAATTATGAGAATTGTGAGTTTACAATAGAAAATTTGTTTCTTATCATCACCTGCAAAACATTGTTTGTTGAATGATTTCGATAATTTAGAACAAGATTATTTTACAAATTTTGCAATGCAAAAATATACAACAAAATGTTTCTTTCACAATTGCACTGCATTAGTGCTTGCCGGTGTTATATTTATTAATTATGTTATTTCATGTTTATTTTGAAAAATATTTCCTAATTTGGAAACCTATTCTACTAATTTCTAGTAAAGGAAAAAAATGCTAATAAAAACTTTATAGGAGATTAATGAGAGCATATTCACAGCAATATAATGGCGCTTGGTGAGAATTTTCCCTTAACTTTAAATTGCTATATTTGAATTTTCTTCTAATAGTTGCAATAGATTTGCATATGCCAAACCAATTGTATTAAGAAAATACTCATTAATCCATGAGGCAACTTATTAAATTTGAGTATTAATATAGACGTATATAGCACTCCAGTGGCTAATGCTGACACTCTTTTGTCGTTTGACTACGACCGAAAACTAGAGCGTTATGAGGAAAAATTATACTTTAATATCACAACGTTTAAAGATAAATTTATTTTGGATCATAATGTTTGATGTAGTTAAAAAGATGTAACAATGTTTGGGAGTAACATCATTTTAGATTACAATGTTAAAAAAAAAGGATTTAATTCAGGTTTCTATAGACATGTGTAAATAATAGAAGTTGACATATATCAACAGGAGAAGATAACACGTATCCATACAGCTCTTAATTGAATCATTTTTCTAAATATTGTAACCCAAAATGAACTTACTCCTAAATGTCCTGATTTTTTTTAACCATCTCAAACTTTATGATCTAAAATAAACTTATCCCTATACATTGTGATCTTTTGGTGTAATTCACCTATACTACTACTATTCCTTAGAGAAAAAAACTCATCAATCAGTTCTTCGTTTGACGTCGAAAGTAGTTCTCGTAGGATATTTTCATCCATTTACAAGGTGAATTTTTCATCCGCGGCTTGGCAGAATTCTCTCCACTTGTTTCCTAGTAGCTTTCGAAGCAATGTTGATTGATGGGACTAAGCTGCTTTATACATAATAGAAAAATTGACTTATATATTGTGTTAGCTTTTCAATGTGAAGCCCATATCTACACATCATGTAAACCCCGAAAATTTTCCACCTTAGTACACGACCTTACAATAGATTATATGAACTAGATAATAGATTTAGATTCAAATCAAAGTCTAAGAATAGATCAATATTTAGAATTTGGTTAGATAAAAGATTTAGAATTCAAATAAAGAAATTCTTTAACCCTAGTTGATATCAAAAACGAGATTTCGTATCTTGAATGAATAATTTAAGATATGATTAAAAGAAAATCTAAAATTTAAACCCGAAACCTGATATACAAATAGATTTAAATAGAAAAATATGAATATATAGATTAAATGATTGTTTCTGAACTTAATAATGATTCGAGATTTGAATAACGAGTAGTATTGAGCTTAGACTCAAATTTAAACTCTAAATCCAAGACTCCTAGTTAAAATTAATAGCTACTAATAAAATTTCATGATGGGTATCAAAACTAAAGATATATATATATATATATATATAGTTTTAGTTTCTGTATTAAGTACAATACCAAGTAAACGATTATTTACGCCTATAGACAGAAAACAATGACCTAAAGATAAACCGTTAGGATTATAAATATACAACGAAAATATAAACTGTTGAATAACTGAAAAACTGAATTCCAAATAAATAATCGAATCACGCTATTATTCTAAACCGAGTTTTCCCAAGCTATTAAAGCCTGAAACAAAAATGGACCTAATGAGCTTAAGAAATTTCAATCGCGTGAGATAAAATTATACAATTAATTAACTACGTATATATAAAACTAAAAATTGTATTATTTGATAATCTAAGAGTTTTGTATACTCCTATAAACATATTTTTGTAAAAAAACTACCAAATACTAACAAAATTGGACCCATATAATTTGTTAAATGATCCTAAAACTAAATTAAAATAATAAACTAATATATATATATATGTTATTCGGCTGCATTTCGGTGGAAATTCGAAGAAGAAAGAGGAGCCAGAATTGAGCTCAATAATTCACCCAAATTTTCAATAAAAGCAACCCAAGGACCAATGGAACAATGATAAGTCACCTTAGCATTAATTGAAGTGAAAATAACAGATGAAATGCAGCCAAAATCGAAGGAAATTCGAAGGAAACGGCTGCAACTTTATCCTTCTATTTCTTCTATATATATGTGTATTCAATGCTCATAATGGAGAACAAACAAAACTCATCAATTCCCAAACTCCTCAGCACGAAATTGCTTCCAGATAACAAACAAAACAAACCAAAAACAAAGAACAAACATATCGAAACCTCTAAGTTCGGATCAAAGGAAAAACAAAACGAGAACCCCTAGAAACGAGTTCAAAGGTAAGTTGATGAAGTTTAAATGATTTTCTTCCAAATCTAAGCTTTATAACTGACTTCTAATAATCTTAGGAACGTAATAAACACAATTACAAGCTTTGGATTTCATAGGACGAGCTCAAACGAGGTAAAAATCCGAAATCCTAGTTTTATTTTCCTAAGATCGAGATCTAAATATATATGTATATATGTCACACCCCGCCTCCGCAGGCGACTGCGATGCTATGCCAGGGCAGACAAACCCACCATTGGCCCCCTAGTGGTAATGGCCGACAACACCATTGCATCATGGTGACCCAAACCAACGCATGCCCCGCAGGGTACCACGGACACTATAGGTATTGTTACCCTAAGGATGGATTGAACTCAGTCTGCAGCCTCTAGGATTCGAACTCATGACCTGAGGCTTTTGCTTGCCCCAAAGGCAGTACCTCTTACCAGTTGAGCTGCAGCTCAATTGGTGAAAGGTGCTGCCTTTAGGGCAGGCAAAAGCCTTAGGTCATGGGTTCGAATCCTAGAGTCTGTAGACTGGATTCAACTCTGCCTAAGGGTAATAATACCTATAGTGCTCGTGGTACCCGTTGGGGCATGCGTTGGTTGGGGTCACCATGATACAATGGTGGTGTCGGCCATTACCAATAGGGGGCCAGTGGTGGGTTTGTCTGCCCTGGCATCACATCGCCGTCGCCTGCGGGGGCGAGGTGTGACAATATAGAAGTGTTAAGATTTGTTGTTTGACTATGTATAAGTTATATAAACACTAAGGAATGGTTTAGTAATGTTTTTGATGTGGAAAATTTAAAGAATTAGAATCGGATCAGTAAGGAAGATGATGAACAGTATCAACATTGCCTCAAAGCCGGCAGTGTAATCGCTCAGCGCGCTTACATGGATAGGCCGGTGTCGTAGAGACGACTTACACTGATTAGAGGCTACGTAAAAATAATTTTCACGTAAACATGAACGTAAGCTAGCTACCTGGAGATTTACGCCGACGGCATAAGGCCAGCGTACGTTGAAAGCCAACATCTTTCAAAGCTGGTGCAACTCCTTTGAAATAATTTTCAAAATCAATTCTACACCGGCACCTGGGTTTGAAGGCCGGCGGCTTTGAGCTGTCGTACAACCAAAATTCTTCAACAAAAGCTTATTCTGAGCTAAACAGAATATATATATATTATATATATGCAATACATCTACTTAGTATATTATATATATACAACAATATAAGATGTATTACATAGATAAGTAAATACAAATAATTAAAATATTTAGATTAATATCTAATAATTTTTAAAACCCTAGAATTTAAAACAATATTTAGTGCTAATAAGAGTTAGTATTAGTCAAATATTTGTTCTAAATAGATAAAATAAATAAGAATGAAAATTCAAATAAGCTAAATTTTCGAGTAATGGGACTTCTAAAAATAACAAAATAATTATATGAGATAAATTAGGAGAAACACGACGACACTAAGTAATAATAAATAACTTTAATTTTCTATATTGAGATCATTATAGAATAACATAAAATTAGTAATAGTCACTATCAAAACCTGATAAAAATCGAGCCTAGGACACTAGCCACATTTAGGAATTTATTCATATAATTTATATTGATGAATACTTTATTCATCTTAAATAGGTGACTTTGATACACTAGAGGATCTACCAGTCGATTATTACGACTGAGTCAGTATGAGCAGGTGAGTAATTTAGTCATATTATACTGTTTATGTTTGTATGTAGTTGAATATGTAATGCAAAGATAATCAAACGAATGTTTGCTAAAAATATGATATGATCTGATCGTGTGAATGTTAAAATGTCCTTACAAAAGTGATAATGCAATGATTGATGTTGTGAAATAGTATATTGATGGTTGTATGTAATGTATGGTCACCGTGAAATTGATTAAGAATTATTGACTTAACAAAATAATCTGATCATGCATTGCACGAAACTGCATTATTACATATATATTGGGGTGACAGCCTGATACGTATTAATATTTTGGATCTTTGTTTATGCTTAGTTGTTCTAATGTGTTAGTTCTTCTAAGGTATTCTTTAGTCTGGCGGTCCTACGAGAACTAAGTGGCACCGAAGAACATCACCCGTAGAATCGCTTTGAAATGATTAATACTTAGGGAGTTTCTAAGGGGATTGCAGGAGATTGTCAGTTTAATCAATTATGTTCAAAGTGATAACCCTAAAACGAGAAATCGTTGATTCTCCTGTGTACTTAGTCTCTCCTGGGCAGGTGGGTCATAAAGTATGGTTTTTCAACCCTTAAAAAGAGGGTGTAAATCTTTTTCTTGTTTGGATTCTAGATCATCCAAGCTTATATCTGTGCATATGGTTGAGTGCTTGCATTACATATGATTTGCTAATAACTTATGTAATGTATGGTATATCTGGTTATTCACTGAGCTATGGTTCACTCATACTCCAACAGTCTTTTCAGGTTTACTTTACGACCATGGTTAGTCACTTCCAGGAATATGGCTCCGGTAAAAGCTTAGGAGCTGGAAGTCTACAATTATATTTTGGGTTTAATGGTTATGTACTATTAGAATAGATTATCCAGTTATGTACTACAGTAAGACTATTTGCTTTGTAATAGTTTTGTGATATTTTGAGATAGAAGTTATTTACCAGTTTATTTCTTTCATGTATTTGTCATTTCTTATCAAGCAACTAAAAGATCCTATTGTATTAAAAACCTGTCATTCTCTGAAGGTAATCTAGTGATGGTATTCAAGTGTGAGTTGTTTACTACTACTAGGGTACCCTCGGGGCGTGACAGAATTAAGTTGCTATCAGAGTATGGTTGCTAGTATAAGAAAGATAAATATGTGAAAGAATCGTATTTAGTGAATGTAGTTAGTTAGATTCAATTAGCACCTTGTAGAAATAGTTGGGTAGTTATGGGTAGAGTTATATTGCACAATTAGGAATAAAATATGTGTGATTATTATTAATCATGCAAATTTTGTTGTGTGCAGACTAATTTTGCTACATGTCATATTAGATGGGAGCAGGAAGAGGAAACATTGACAGATTATAGGCGCAGATTGCGAGTCCTGGTAGAGGACTTGTATTTATGCGGGATTACTAAAACCTTAGAAGAGATTCTCAGCACCTGGAAGCGAGGACTATTGCCTTTGTTTAAAGGTTGTTTATTTCTGATGGAGCAGGCTTTTCCAGATAATGGATCAGCTATAGAGACGCTACAGATTCGAGAGATTGGTAGTCCAGAAAGGAGGTGGTCTGGAGATTGACAATATAGCTTTCATAGTCTCATCCAGATCTGTGAGACCAGATCCCCAAATTTCAGAGTCTGGGTATCTATTGACAGAGCAGCAGTTTATGCTCATGATGTCAGACAGGATCATTCCTGAGTGAGAGGTGATGCAGCTTATGATGATGACTTGATGCTTGCATGGGTTAGCAGATGTAGCCACTCCAGACGCATTTTGATGAGGAAACCACCTATTATACCTGAGATAGCAGGTGAGTTATAGCGTCCTTCTTCTGTACAGGATAGAGTTGTATAGGAGTTAGTACAAACTACTGTTCATACAAGGAGTATAACAACCGAGCTGCTGGAGGAAAAGAAGGGAAGAGATGAAGGATTGAAGCAGAGAAGTATGTCTCTGATTTTAATTATGCTAGATGGATTGGATCAGCATGTGGAGGATGGATTGAGAGAGATATACCACTTAATGCTGAGAGTGAGCTGAGGCTTGCACCTAGAGGTATTCGGGTGATGGATACAGAGTTGACTTTAGCACCTCCAGGAGATAGAGACGCCATGATTGAGATTGATGATAGCAGTTCCGAGGGAGAGGATGATTACCCCCATCTAGGTCCTCAGGAGAAGGGCAAGGGTCGTCTTTACCCTAGTCCCTGAGTTTGATCTAGTATATTGTGATGATGATGTATTATCTGCTTATGATGACATGATAGGATGATATTGATAGACTTTTGATGATATGCATATGATATGTAGGATGATACATATGTATCTTTTGATGACTATAGTAGAAAAACTAGGTTTAGTATTAGTGCCATTTTTGAAATGTACATAATGCACTAATCACGAGAAGCTTGATGTATTTTGGTTATGTATATATATGTGTCATATATATATGAATGCCTTGGATGACTTCTGGTAAAGATGAATTATGATCTAATCTAAATAACCTGTTTAATATTAATAGAATGCCAAGAGGAAGAAATAAAGTAGAAATGCCATAATTTTGGAGATCCACCAATAAATGCTCCTGCACCATCCCAAAACCGATTAGAAGATGTTTTACAAAACCTTCAATAAAAAAATGTCTTGATTTTGCAAGCTTTGCAAAATATTCAAGCAACAAATGTAGCACCACCTGCTGGGGCACCAGTAATGCCTACACCAATTCCCAGAGGAGATGAAAGACATACTCCATCGGTTCAATTTCAAGAAAATAGACCAATAAATTCTAATGAGTCTGCTACAGAGGTGCAAGGACCGCCTTGATATGAACAAGAATTGCCACCACCACCACCTTTACGTCCTTAGAGGAATTTGTTGCCGGAATTCATTAAGTGCAACAGATACTTTGAAGGACTACCGGGAAAGCTAGAAGAGGCTGAAGACTGGCTAGCTCAAATTGAGTGATCCGTAGATGTTTTCCAAGTACCTGAAGCTTTGAAAGTATCCTATAGGACTTATTTACTAAGATTGAGAGCAAGGATATAGTGGAATTCAAAACAAAGAAGTTTGTCACAACCGATTACTTAGGAAGTATTCAGACGAGAATTTTTGGAGGAATATTTTCCAGGCAGTCTAAAAGCAAAATATAGCACTGACCTAATGAATTTAACCTAAGGAGCCAAGACCATTGATGAGTATGAACATGAGTTTAATCGGTTGTTACAGTTTGCTCCAGATGCTTATAGGGACAGTGATGAGCTAAAAAGATAGACTTTCATGGCTGGACTTGAGCCTCATTTCTAAAGAAGACTTGCTGAATTTGAAGTTGATAATTTTGCAGCCATGATAGAAAAAGCTCGATTCATTGAACGAACCAGGAAATATGAAATTGAGAGGTATAAGAAGAAAGGAACTATGTTCGGGAAGAGAATGTATGATGGTTCTATGGCAAGTTTTGTGCCTAAGAAGGTTAAATTCTTTAAACCTTTCAATGTGAACAAAGAAGTAGTAATGGGGAAGAATAATGTTATTTGTTGGAAATGTAAAGGTTCTCATTACCCAAGAAATTGTCCACAATTGCAAAACAAATTTTATTATTGTGGAGAAAGTGGACACATGGCAAATAATTGTCTAAAGAGAAAAATTGCAACTTGTTATGTATGTAACAAAGTTGGGCACATAGCAATCAACTGTCACAGAAAGCGAGTGCAGTAGCTGGATGTTCACAACCTAAAGGGACAATTGGAGTCATAAGATTGAAAAATGGAAATGCTAACAAAGTTAGTACAACGGCCAGAGTTTTTGCCATGTATGGAAATCCTATTGAGAATGTGGAGATGGAGGAAGAAGATGAAGAAAATATTTGGGAAGAAGTTGATCCTGAAGAATATGGACTCATTGCAGGTATGTAATTACATATTTGTTTATCTGAAGTTATTAGACACAATCACAAGTAAATGAATAATAGAAGTCCTTATGAATTGAAAATAATGTGAATTTAATAATTGGTACATAGGATCAATTCAAGTAGGAGATCAAACTGCGTATGCTTTGTTTGACACGGGAGCAACACATTCTTTCCTAAATGCTGAATTAGCAAGGCATATAAGATTACCAATTGAAAGCATGAGTAAAGAATTGAGAGTTACTACGCCAACTGGAGATTTAGTAGTAACACGGGAGATGATAAAGGATTGTCCATTAAAGATTGGAAATAAAAAATCAATTGCTAATTAAATTCTGATACAGATGCAAAAATATGATATTATTTTGGGTATGGTTTGGTTAACTGGTGTAAAAGCAAAAGTTAATTGCCATCTCAAAACAGTATCTTTTGTTAACAATCAAGGGGAAGAAAAGAGTATAGGGGTGAGATACTCAAAGGAGTCGGAAATAGAATAGCAGCAATTGAAGTAGAAAATGAAGAAGATATGGAGATGAATGGATGTATTCTTGGAACAACCGAGGGTGAATCCAAAGAATTGGATATTCATACTATCCGAATAGTGTGTGAATATCCAGATGTATTTCCAGATGAATTACCAGGATTACCCCCACATAGAGAAGTGGAATTTTCAATTAATTTGATACCTGGAACAGAACCAGTATCAAAAGCTCCGTATCGCATGGTGCCTGTAGAATTAAAAGAATTAAAGATGCAATTACAAGAATTATTGGATAAAGGATTTATCAGACCTAGTGTTTCACCTTGGGGAGCACTAGTGTTGTTTGTGAAGAAGAAAGATGGATCGATGGGACTCTATATTGATTATAGAGAATTAAACAGAGTAACTATCAAGAACAAATATCCTTTACCCAGAATTGATGATCTCTTTGATTAGTTGAGAGGAGCAAAGGTATTTTCTCAAATTGATTTAAAGTCAGGATATCATCAAATTTGAATTAAAGCAGAGGATGTAGCAAAGACTGCATTCCAAACTAGGTATGGTCATTATGAATTTTTTGGTCATGCCATTTGGATTAACCAATGCACCCGCAATTTTCATGGATTTGATGAACCGTATCTTTAGACCTTTGCTGGATATCTGTGTGATTGTTTTCATAGATGATATACTTGTATATTCGTCTACTGAAGAACAACATGATGAGAACTTGAGAAATGTGTTATAGATATTGAGAGACAATAAGCTGTATGCCAAATTGTCTAAATGTGAATTTTGGCTTAGAAATATATCATTCCTTGGACATATTGTTTCTGAAGACGGAATATCGATTGATTATGCAAAAGTTAAAGCTATTGTGAAATGGAAAAGACCTGAAACTGTTACAGAAGTTAGGAGTTTCTTGGGATTGACAGGATATTATCAGAAATTTGTGAAGGATTTCTCAAAGATTGCAAGACCTTTAACTCAATTGACCAGGAAGAATGAGAAATTTGAGTGGAATGAACAACGTGAACAAAGTTTCCAAGAATTGAAGAAAAGGTTAATATCAGCACCAATCTTGGTTCTGCCCAATGACAAGGATTTATATGTGGTCTATAGTGATGCATCCAGAAATGGATTGAGATGTGTGTTAATGCAATATGGAAAAGTAATAGTATATGCTTCTAGACAATTAAAACCGCATGAGATGAATTACCCCACTCATGATCTAGAATTAGCTGCTATTTTTTTTTTCACTCAAAATTGGACGTCACTATTTATATGGACAGAAATGTGAAATATATACTGATCACAAAAGTTTGAAGTATATATTTACACAAAAAGAGTTGAACATGAGACAAAGATGATGGTTGGAATTGGTTAAAGATTATGATCTTACCATTAATTACCATCCTGGCAAAGTGAATGCCGTGGCAGATGCATTGAGCCGAAAAAGTTATGGAGAAGTGGCCTCAATATTGACAAAAGAAAGAACTCATCAAAGAATTTGAGAAATTAAACTTGGAATTCTCAATGCAAGGGTTGGAAGCTGAATTAGGAAATCTAATTTTGGAACCTACTTTGCTTCAAAGGATTAAGGAAGCTCAAAAAGAAGATGTTGAAATCCAAGAATTAAACAAGGAATATCCTAAGGAAAATACAAGGATTTTCATGTGGATGAAGAAGAGGTGTTAAGAATGAATAAAAGATTGTGTGCCACATGATGAAAACTTAAGGAAGGAATTAATGCATGAAGCACAATTTGGATATTCTATACACCCAGGAGAAACAAAGACATACAAGAACTGAAAAGTGCATATTGGTGGAATGGAATGAAAAAGGATATTTCGAATTTGTTGCCAAATGTGATGTATGTCAAAGGATCAAAGCTGAACATAAAAACTAGGTGGATTGTTAAAACCATTGCCAATACCTGAATGGAAATGGGATCAAATTTCCATGGATTTTGTGTGCTCATTACCTAAGACAAATAGGGTCATGATGCTATTTGGGTTATTGTGGATAGACTCACAAAATCAGCTCATTTCTTGCCAATTAACATGACATATCCATTAGAAAAATTAGCACGAATATATTTGAAAGAGATTGTGAGATTGCATGGTGTACCTGCTAGTATATTATCAAATCAAGATCCACGGTTTGTTTCCATATTTTAGCAAGGATTACAAAAAGCTTTGGGAACTCAATTGAAATTTAGTACAGCTTATCATCCTCAAACTGATGGACAAACAGAAAGGACTATTCAGACCCTGGAGAATATGTTGAGAACATGTATTATGGAGTTCAAAGGAAATTGGGACCAATATTTACCATTAGTGGAATTTGCATATAATAACAGTTACCATTCAAGCATAGGGATGCCACCTTATGAAGCTTTATATGGTAGAAAGTGCAAGTCCCCATTGTTCTGGGATAACTTGGAGAAAGTATTGGTTGGACCTGAATTGATTCAGGAAACAATTGAGAAGGTTTCGGTAATAAAGCAAAGAATGAGAGCAGCATAAGATAGACAAAAGAGCTGGGCGGACTTGAAGAGAAGAGAATTGGAATTTAAGGAAGGAGAACATGTATACTTAAAGATAAGTCCAATCAAAAGTCTTCATGGTAGACAAACAAAAGGCAAGTTGAGTCCTAGATATATTGGACCATTTGAGATATTGGAACGAGTTGGGAATTTGGCATACCGTCTTGCATTGCCACCTAATTTGTCTGGTATACATAATGTTTTCCATGTATCGGTTCTAAGGAAGTATGTACTGAATCCAGATAAGATAGTGGAGTTGGAACCAATTGATTTAAAGGAGAATTTGACTTATGAGAAGCATCCAATTAAAATATTGGACCGCAAAGGCAAGTTCTCAGAGCAAAGAAATCAACTATGTCAAAGTATTATGGGATCTCCAAACCAAAGAGATTACATGGGAACTAGAAGAGGAGATCAAGAAAAACTATCCTCATTTGTTGGAGAACTTAGGTACGCACTCAAGCTTTGAGGACAAAGCTTATTTTAAGGGTGGGGGGGGGGGGGGGGGGGGGGGGGGGGGGGGGGGGGGGGGGGGGGGGGGGGGGGGGGGGGGGGGGGGGGGGGGGGGGGGGGGGGGG
>JAMXBD010004997.1:0-31941 GCA_024138025.1 Combretum micranthum
CCACACTTAAGGAGAAGATGAATCAAAATTTTGAAGAAGTTCCAGGGCTATGTACGTTGTAGTGAACATGGCTGAGTTTAGAGGAGAAAAGCTTATAGTCGAGAACACGTTCAAGAACTCGACTGCGGTTAGACTTGAACTTGAAACAAGAGGAACTTCACAGTTGAAAGCACATTAATGAATGTGGGGACATTTTCTTCAAAGAGTTCCATGCAGTTAAGAACTCGATCAAGACCATGCCCACAGATTAGGAGAAATAATATGTGCTAATTGTAAGCGTGTCCTATTTCGTGATCATGGATGTTGTTGGGTTTCAATGTTTGTCGTGTTTTACGTAATTTTTATATCTTTTGTCACGTAACATCCTTTGTATTGTAAGTACTAACTTTACACGAAACCTTAGGATGATGCATTGATGATATACTGAATAAACTTCGAGAATAGGACTAAAATAGTCAAATTGTACAATCGAGAGAATTTAGAGAGGCTTTTGTAGATTTTTACAGACTTTAGTGAGTTTCCTGGTAGCTCTTGTACTTCATGCTTCAATTCACTATAGAACTATAGTTTTATTGTTTTATCTCATTATAATCTTCAATTACTTAATTTAGGTAACCAAGAAATATAGCGAGAATAGGACCTTTAAAATTATTATCTTGGTAATGCATCTTTAAGTTGCTTATCATAGAATCTTTTCCTTGTTCAAGTAATAAGGAACCCAAAGCTACGTTTCCTGAGGACTACTTCGATTAAGGGTTTCGTTATGATCGAGTGAGTTTTTACTCATGATTTACGTATCATGTTGTGCTTGTAGATTAGTTGCACTAGATAAGATAAGAGAAAGATAAAATGAGTATGTATGGGATTCATGAGAATTGCATGTGTTTCTATGTATGTGACAAAAGACATTAAGCATGTCAAAACCATTAGTAACGTAAAAACTAAAAGAGAATACTTTTTATTATATTTTAGGGTTTACTATGAATCAATTTTATACAGGTTGTCTAAAAACAAAAAAGGTAACTACTTTAAAAGACTGATAACAAAATCTCTTAATTTAAGGGTTGAACTTCCCTAATTTAGTATGATTCTATAATTACAATATTTATAACATTACTTTCCTAAAATAAACCAATTAACCATATTTTCTCACACTTCCCATCAAGCTGGTGAATAGATATTATCCATTCCTAGCTTGGATACAATAATTTCAAATGCTAGACTTAACCCTTTGATTAACACATCAGCGAGCCGAACATTTGTAGACACATAAGATGTGCACATCAATCTACTCTCCAGTTTCTCCCTGATAAAATGTTTGTTAATTTCGATGTGCTTTGTTTGATCATCATGCATAGGATTGTGGGCAATGCTAATTGCAGACTTATTATCGCAATAAAGCCTCATGGGGCACTATAGCTTGATCCTTATGTCTTCTAGAATGATCTTTAGCCAAAGTAACTCACATACTCCTCAAGCCATTGCTTGAAATTCAGCTTCTGCAATAGACCATGCTACCACATTTTGCTTCTTGCTCCTCCACATCATAAGGTTCCCACGAAGAAATGTACAATATCCAGTAGTCAATCTTCTTTCAATCAATGATCCAGCATAATCGGCATCTATGTAGGCTTCAAGTATTAAGTCCTTACTTCTTTTAAAGAGAATTTCTCTTCCTGGTGTACCTTTAAGATATTGCAACACTCTATGTGTCGCTCGAAGATGAACCTCTTTTGGACTGCGCATGAATTAACCAATCACAGTTACAGCATAAGCTATATCTAGTCGTGTGGGACAGATAAATGAGCTTTCCCACCAAACGTTGATACATTCCTTTGTCCACCATAGCATTTTCCTCTACTATTCCAAGCTTTACATTTGGATCTATTGGAGTACTCATCGGTTTGCATGCTGTTTTACCCGTCTCCTTGAGTAGGTCAGTTATATACTTCTATTGAGAGAGAAAAATACCCTTCTCTGAATGTGCCGCTTTAATTATGAGAAAATACTTTAGCTTCCCAAGTGTCTTAATCTCAAATTCTTTTGCTAAGCACTCACTCAAAAAACATCTTTCCTCATCGTCACTTCCTGTAACAATTATATCATCCACATAAACTAAGAGAACCGTGACTCCCCCTGAAGATAAGTGTTTGATGAACATTATATGATCTTCTTGACTTTGCTTATATCCTAACATCACCATAACTATTGCAAACTTGCCGAACCATGCTCGAGGAGATTGTTTAAGCCCATATAATGCCTTCTTTAACCTACACACTGTATGATCAGGGACTCCTTTTTTATAAACAGGTGGGATCTCCATATATATCTATTTCTTTAGATCTCCATTCAAGAAAGCATTTTTTACATCAAACTGTTGTAAATCCCATCCAAAAATTGGCTACCAAAGATAATATGACTCTAACAGTATTCAGCTTTGCTACTAGGGCAAAAGTCTCTAGATAGTTTACTCCATAAGTCTGACTATAACCTTTGGCTACCAACCTTGCATTGTATCTCTCCACTAAGCCATCAGCTTTACACTTCACTATGTACACCCATTTACATCCCATTAGTTTCTTCTTTACTGGTAACTCAACAAGCTTCCATGTTTTGTTCTTTTCCAGTGCCTCCATTTCTACATTCATAGCTTCCTTCCATTTTTCATTAGACAAAGCTTCGCATAGATTAGAAGGAATGGCAATAATTTCTAGATTACTTAGGAAGGCTCTATGTGATGGGGAGAAATGTTTAAAGGATAAGAAGTGTGCAAGGGGATATAAAAGTCTTTTAGTGCACTCTCTCGTACTTTTTTTTAATGCAATGGCCAAATCTATGTCACTACTACCCCTATGGGTCTCACTTCTACCTCTGGTTTGGTTTCAATATGTAATGCGGGTTTAGAAACCATTACCTCATCAAACTCTTAGACTTACGTAGATTTGAGGGTAACCATCTTCTCCCTTGCATACATCTTGCCTTCACCATATTTAACATCCTTAAGAATAGACTTAGTTTCAAGTTAAGCAGACACAGAAGATGTCATTGTAGGATAAGACACAAGTTTAGGGGAGACTATGATAGATTCAGATAGCTCATATTGAACAGGGGCATGATCACTAATGGACGACGAAGTCGGATGGTTTAAAACTAAAAGATCTAACATCAAGTCAAAAACCGAACCCTTGTCTTCTCTTACTAACTTCTCCCCCTAAAGATAAGGGTTCAGAAAGTAAGAGTCATGTTCATTGAAGGTAACATCCATAGAAACAAATAATTTTTGGGAAGATGGATGATAACGCTTGTAACCTTTTTGGGTTGACGAATATCCAACATACACACACTTTATAACTCTTGGATCCAATTTCCTTCAATTGTGACTGTGAACATGTACAAAGGACATACACCTAAATACTCTAGGAACAAGATTATTTGTGTTATAGAGGTTAGGGTAAAAGGTTGACAACATGTCCATTGGACTCTTAAACCCTAGGACTCTAGGTGGCAATCTGTTTATGAAATGTGTTGCTATAAGAACAACCTCCCCCCAAAAGGTTTTAGGTACATGATTTTCATATAACAATGCTCGGGTTTTTTTAAGAAGATCACCATTTTTCCTCTCTACAACTCCATTTTGCTACAGGGTGTTCACACAAGATGACTCATGTATTATCCCTTCTTTTTGAAAATATGGACTTAGAATTTGATTAAAATAGTCCCTTACATTATCAGGCTTAACTCTCTTGATGGTTACTCCAAACTGATTTTTAATCATGGAAGAAAAATTTAGGAAAACAATATTGACGTCACATTTTTGTTGAAGAAGAAAAATCCATCAAACTCGAGTACAATCCTCAATAAAAGAAACAAGCCATCGTGCCCTAGAGATATTAGCAACAGTAGATGGACCCCGAATATCATTATGCATTAAATAAAAAGGAATTGAAGTTCTTTTATTGCTCGCTGGAAAAGGTACACATTTGTGTTTGGCAAGTTCACATTTTTCACAATGAAAAGACTCAACATCTAGACTTTTAAACAAAGACGGAAACAAAAGTTTAATGACTTGAAATGATGGATGTCTAAGTCGGAGATGATGGAGCCAAATATTCTGTTTATTGGATGACAAAGACTCAGAAACAAATGACATTGAATGTTTATCCTTGGTGATGGTAAGTTGACTTGTTTCAAGAAAATAGAGGCCATACCGTTCTCTGGCATGTCCAATCATCTTCCCTGAACCCTTTTTCCAGAACTATAAAATCATTATGATGAAAAATCACATTACATTGTAAGTCATGAGTAAGTTTTTGGATATATATTAGATTGGTAGATAGCTTAGGAACATGAAGGACATTTTGCAAGGTTAACAATGGATTAATTTGGACACTTCCAATTCCTGCCACAATGGTTAAAGAACCATCTACAATGGCTATTTTTCTAAGGCTTGGGATGGGGAATAGGTGGTAAAGAAATTTGGTGAGTGGGTCATATGATTGGTAGCTCTTGAATCCATGATCCAAGAGGTGGAAAAGGTTGCAACTATGACATTTAATCCAATGGAAAGCAAAATTTCTGACATGTTGCCTGTCATAAATTAGAGTCAAAACAATTAGAAATAAAACCAGCAATAAAGGCTGGCTGTATAGCACCTACAGAGAAGAAAAACAGAGGAGAAACACCAGCAATTAAGGCTGGTTGGTCTTGGGGATAAGGATAAAAGAAAACCACTAGCAATTAAGGCCAGTTGAAGAAGAAGAAGGAACATAAAAAAGGTAGAAGCAAGAAATCAGAAGCACTCCAGGATGAATCGCTCTGATACTATAACTTAAAAACTGAAGGAGAATATTGTATATTATATTTTAGGGTTTACAATGAATCAATTATATACAAGCTGTCTAAAAAACAAAAGAGGCAACTACTTTAAAAAACTGATAACAAAATCTCCTAATTTAAGGGTCAAACTTCCCTAATTTATTCTGATTTTATAATTACAATATTTACAGCATTACTTTCCTAAAATAAACCGATTAACCATTTTTTCCCACAATTGTTATGGTTGTTTTTGTGTTTTTTTTTTTTTTATATTAATTGCAAGTATTGTGTGTATGATGAATGTTTGATCACCCCTAAAAGAATCTAAACTTTATCAGTCCTTGGTAAAAGAAATGGACATGTATTGCATTGATGAGTCACATGTAGAAGGCTACTACTCCAACGCATGGGATCGGGTAGGCTACAAAGCGTACAAATAGTACGGGTCCTACTCTAGCTTAAGGAACTTAGTTGCTCGGGGAATGCGGTCTCATGGAGGAGCCACACTAGATCGATCACTATGGGTGAGTGCTTATGGCCTAGCAGTAGTAGTCATGGAGACCTGTAAAGAGAATTCCCTAACCCTTGTTACGGAAGGTTTAAATTCGTTCTATATATGGTTTTCAGATAACTATATATATACTAGCTTGCATTACGTGTTTGTTGCATAGCAGATGTCCAACTAAACAAACTTGCTTGATTTTGGTTGTATGGTATGTATAAAGGAAATTATCTCACTAAGCATGTTGTTAGCTTACACCCCTGTATATTTCTCTTATGGTAGGAATACCTTTGTCTCCATCCTAAGGACTAGTATGCCCGAGATAATGATCAAATGGACTTTTGAGCTTTTGGAGGAATTTTATGGAAGATTAGGAACTAAGCATCTTTTAAAACCTCTTTTGATATGTTCATAAGACCTTTTATGTTTTTAAGTCTTATGGATGACTGTAATCTAAAGACTATTTATGGGCTTTAGAGGGGGAATGCCCCTAAGACGATGTAATATTTTGTTGGCTAGCTATTTTATGATTTATACTCCTGCATTCAATATCCATTATCTCCTTCAATTGCACCTACTCCTTTGATGTCTCCTTCGCTATGAGCATTCCTTGTGCATAGCATGTGAAGTCTTTGCATGACTGAGGGAGTCATTCCTACTGTAAATTCCCCAATTTTGCATAGCCTAATTGATAATTAACAATAATAAGGTTATAAAATCTTGAAAAAAAAAAAAGATTGCGAAAATTTGAAAAAAAAAATAACTCCTTATTTTTTCGCATAATAAAATATAAATAGTTTAATTATAGTTTAGGAAATTCAAATCTTCATTAACAAAATTTCCTTAAGCCTTCGCAATCATGAGCAATAATAATTCAACAAAGTAATTATTAGAGACTCCACTAAATTTAAAAGAACTACCAATCAATTTTGAAAAATAATTATACCTTGAAAAATCTGTAATAAGAAATAGCATAATTAATTAACCAGCAAAATTTCAACTCCAACAAATAAAAATAAATATATTTCTAGCTTCATCAAACACATAGAATCAAACAATGTCTAATGAGTAAATTTTCAAAACAATCGCAAATAAATATTTTCTTATGAACTTATAATTAAAAATGACCGTAACCCCTTAAAGAAACGAATAACACCACCTCCTTTGGCAAGTAAAAGAATTCTTAGAAGTCACTCAAATCATGTAAATAGTTTACTACATATGGAAATATTCAAAATATAATACAAGTAATTATAATAAAATACAAAAGCTCTAAAATTAATATCCAAAAAATATTCTACATTACTAAATTAATCATGTGGTTATCTTGGACACATAATACATAATAAGTATATGACGAATTATTATTACAAGTTACAATAGTAGTGGTAGTAGTAGTAATAGTAGTAGTAGTAGTATATTAATAGCATCAAAAGTGTATTCTAATTAACAAGATATGCTGTAGTAACAACAACAACAACAACAATAATAGCAACAAGATGATTTTGTCATATAATAATTAACACTATACTTGATCCATATATCAAAACAATTTTGATAAGTTAACAATTATTACAAATATTACATTAATCATGATAACTTATCAACTTATAACAATGCTATTCTTATCAACATTGTAATTGCGATAAGTACCTTTATAATTATAGTAATAGTTTATGCATAATCATAATATCAAAATAACATATAACGCAAGAAGACCCTAGAGCTAATTACCTAAGAAAGCTTACAATTATTGGCACGAACTACACATTTGACAAATCATTTGATACGTTAAATACTATATCAGATAATTATAATTGAAAATAAGTAAACACGTAAACAAAAAAAATGATATTAATTAAATACTATAGGCCAAAATCATATAAGAAGATTAGTTAGAATTTTAATAAAGTACATAAAATACATTGTGAACTCGAAAAAAATTCACAGTAGAACTAAAATCCTAAACTTGTATAAGATCATACCAAAATCTTAGAAACCTTAGATGGAATCAAATAAATTTTATAACCTTATAATATCATTTAAATTAAGTTAAACTTGGATTACTAAAAATTCGAAACCCTAAATGGGATCAAATAAAGCTTCAATAACCCTAAGATATCAAATGAATTAAATAAAGCTTGGAACCCTAGAACTAAATCGTATAGCAAAAACATAGCACCAACAAAACAATTCAATAGCTTAATTAATCTGAAAACCTTACGCTAAACAATTCATCTATTTGAGCTTTAACACACAAATCTATAATAAAATAATAATAAATAGTTTTCTATAATTAAAAACTCCCAAAATTTTGCAGTAATCTATAAGTAGAACCTTAGACTCGAAAATGAAACTAGAATCCTAAAATCAAACCGAGTCATCCGTAAACTTTAGAAAATACAAACTCGATTGGACAACTTCTAAAACCATAAAATAATATATTAATTATAAAAATATTATGAACTCAAATTATGAATCATATATACAGTATAAACCTTAAAAAGATCATATAGTCCAAAAATTCGATCTTTTCGGACCTTTATGGGATCAATTTCCATATCCGATCATGAACACGTAAATCAAGACAATACAATTTAATTAATATTTAGTAATAAAATTATGCATTATTATGCAAATTTATTTTCTGTAATATGGTATTTGAATTTTCAATTCAAATTTCATCAACTAAATAGTTTTTGCAATCAATTGTTAGTACGCAGACTGAGATAACAAAGGTGGATAACAATTAATGATACAAAAATATCAATTCATCTTTCAAAAATCATTTAATGATTTATCGTTTCATAAAGTATCAAATAAAAATTTTTCGAGTCATTAAAACGTAAAATATAACTCATATACGCGTATTTTATCGTTAGTGGTAACTTATATGATATTTTATTGTTACTAGTCATTACTATTTACTTTAATTTCTGCCATTACTTGTTGCCATATTTTTTTCTTGATTTATCACTTTTCACTTGATTTTTTTCTTCCAGCCACTATTCATGACTGTTGTACCCTATGTTGCAGCAACTTTTTTTTTCCTTTTCCAAATTATTTATCCTAATTTAATTCCTCAAATTATCTCTATAAATACTTACCTCCATTTACACTTCTTACACTTTCAACTGCCATCAAATTTCTCTCTTTTCTCTCATGCTTTTCTCTTTTTTTTTTTTCTTCTCCTTGCTGCTGGCTCTTTGCTCCCATTTTTCCTTTTCAACTCAAACAGTCTCCTTTCATTCATCTTTTTAAAGTAAATACACTTCTCATACATCTGCAATTAGTATAGGTATTGTTTCATGTATTATCCATGGAGAAATTCTCTCCCCATAATGCAAAAAGCTAGGGATAATAATGCCAAAAAAATGAAACTTATATCTCATCTACATTATGAATTACATTGTTGTTATAGTCTTGTTGATATATTTTTGTCAACTCATCTAACTATCTATATGTATAAATATAGTTATGTACATAATTATATCTACTATAGCATATAAGCTCACTAATCTAACCTTTTATTTATGCTTTTATCTTTTTGCACATTTATTTAATTCATGCAAATTATTAAGACTAGTCATTCTAGGCTTAGACTTATCATCATTAAATCAAAACAAAATTTTCTTTTCTTTTTGGACTTGTCCATAATCTAAGTCTGGGAAGCCATGACATAAATCTAAGACTCCAATGATTTTTCTTATTTTTTTCTTGTTTTTCTTAAAGAACTTGCCTATGTCCAAGTTGGGAAGACTTGAATAAAAATCTAAAACTTCCAAAATTTTCTTCTTTTTCCTTTCCTTAAGCTTTCTTATGCATTTTCTTTTCTCTTTTTGGAACTTGTCCATTCTAAGTTCGGGAAGCCTTGAAGCAAGCCAAGACTTCCCAATACTTATTTTACATATATGCTTATTTAATTTTCTATATCTTTTATATTCTATATGAGTTATGTTTCTTTTATCATAAAACACAACTATATGTCATATTCATGCATAGCCATTTACTAAAATTTTTTTATGGAAAAAAGGAGTTATTTTCTTTTGCTTAAAAATTTGATTAAATTCCTAATAAACATGATTTTAACACTTATGAAAAATTCTCATGAAAAACTTGGGATGATGTGATTATAAAATTTTCAAGACAACAAAATAGGTTATTTTCTTTTACATAATATAGGATTAGACTCTCAAGGAAAAGTGGAACAATTCTTTTCAACAATTGAAAATAGATTTTCAACTTGAACTTAGGATAGTGATTTAGCTAACTCTTTATTATGCAAAAGTTCTTAACACCTTGAGAAATATTGAGAACCAAACAATTTTTCTAGATTAAACTTAAAAGCAATTCACTAGTTGATAACCCACTTAGAAAATAAAATCGGTAAAATCAAGTATTTAAAATGTAAAATTGATCTTTCTATGAAGCCAAGAAAATATGAAGATAATAGTTATAATAGGAAAGCACCCGTTTGCAATAACTCACAATTTTTATTTCCTTTCAACAATTTGAAAAAACGTTTTGCAAATTTTTTTTCCAACTTCTAGAATGAATTACTTTATGAAAAATCACTGTTGGAACAACATCACTAGAATCATGCATATAATATGAGCATATATCTATATTAAAGGATTTTCCAAATATATAAATATTTATGTGCTTGCTATAGAATTTTTGGATGATGTAGAACTTAGAAAAATTACAATTTAAGGGCTGGAATTTTCGGATCAATTCTGTACCAACCCGTTTTGGAACCTAAATGGCTTTAAATGTTAAAAAATAACCTTAGAAATAGATAGATCTTTTCGAGTAGGTAGAAAATGACATCTAATATGTGAAATTCCGAGTTAAATTGAGCAATTATAACCATTTTAAGTTGAAATTTCACATATTTTAAGGAGAATAATGAAACAGAGTTAGAAATTTAAGTAGAATCAATACTTATTTCAATTATTTCTTTTATTAAGGCAACAATGAATTTGACATACCTTTCCCCAAGGACCACTCCGACTAAGGGTTACTGTCACGCCCCAATGGGTACCCTAAACGTGACAGTCCACCACACTCAATACCAAAGCTTAAGTATGACAACCTTAGCCATTCCCAAAAGCTTTTATATTAAGTGTAAGGCGTACTTTCACAACTTTAGAGGACTATATATGGAATTATGAAGCTTTAAGGAGATATAAAAACATATTAAGAAAAGAGGATTCACAATAATTATTTATTCATGGCAAAGACTTTACAAACTTAGGGACAACACCCTAAATTACTAATCTATTATATAAATATATGCATGCTAATACTAGGCTAAATTTTACCCAAATTTCTAATGTTCAGAGAGATTACCTGCCCGCATGGTCCACGTGGCCTTAACCATAAGTACGGGAACTGCAAAAGATATCTATTGAGGTATAAGCTAATAGGCTTAGTGAGAACTATTTCCATAAATAACCTCTTGTAACAAGATTCAAACAAGTTGATTTAATCAAACAAATGTAATGCACAAGCACGTGGGCAAACAAGCATATAGCTTTCCGGGAACTATATGTTGAATGGATTTACGCCCTCCATTCGGGGTTTGGTGATACTTATCCTCAAAACAAGTAGTTTTAATAATAGAAAATTTAAGCTTGCGAGTACTCATCGCCAAGCATTCATTTAAAAACTTTTAAACTTGCGAGCACTTATCGCCAAGTATTCCGAATCTACTTGATTTGACCTTGCTTTCGGATCAACCGCCAAGCATTTCCCTTAAGCCCCAAGCAATCGCTTTCGGATCTTCCGCCAAGTGTTGCTTTCGACATGAGCTTACTATCCTTCTCACCCAAGGATAATAACCCAACATGCAATGTGACTCACTTCGTGGTATGCATGAGTTCATTAATTTATAAGGTCATAACATAATTATTTTCAACTTTATGGCGATCAAGGAATTTCACACAAATCAATATTAAACTAAAACAATCACTTAGAACAATTCGGGCTTCGATATTCTTAGAGTTCTTTCAAGGAATTATTTTACATGCATATCGGTTTATCTTTTCCTAACTCTAGTGCAACTAGTTTACAAGCACAACAAGTATAGCATTTAATGGAAATAAACTCACGATGTCATTGCCGTCTATTCCTCTAAGCGGATGAGTCGTTCACACACTCCACTTAAACGTAATAGTCCTTGGGGTAAAGGAATCCTTCCTCGGGTCACCTAGCCAAAGAAAATACCCACAATAAGTTTTTCTTAAAGATTTTCTTGAATTTTGACAAAACAATGTCAAAGAACGTTAAAGTTCGTATAGAAGAATGTTCCAACTTAAAATGGCCATAACTTTGTCATTTTAACTCGGAATCGCGCATATAATATACCGATTTCTATCTACTCGAAAAGATCTACCTTTTCTAAAATTATTTCCCACAAACAAAGCCATATAGGCTCTGAAAAAGTGGCGACAAAATTCACCACGGATTTTCAAGTAAAAACAACTTTGTTCAAGAAATCAAAATTTGTTTGATAAACACTTAGTTATCTATATAGTTGAAAAATTCTCTTTTTATAACTATATAACTCATATTTAAGCATGCTCAAGTGTCTTGTTGTCCAATTATTTTTCTTAGGTAAAACAGTGTCGGGTTGAAGCTTTTCGAAATTGTTTTTGTAAATTTCTTTGAAATGAAAACCTTGTTTTCTTTATTTTAAAAAAAAATCGTTTTATGTTGGCTTTATTTATCTTTTTCTAAGTGACTTTTGAAGATAAAATTTTCTACTTTCTAAGTTATATTAATACTATATTTGAAGTTTTCTAGGAAATATGTTATTCTTTATTTTTCTTGTATAAATTCCTTTGTTTACTTGTTTTGCAAAAATTCCTTACTTGATACTTCTCATTTTTCTCATTTTCAAAAATCATCCATGTATGAAAATTGGTTTTTCTTCATAAAAATAATGTGGAACAATTAAGGACTTTTTGTAGAAAAACTAATTTCTATAATCTTATTAACTTCTTCTTGTAACTTGAAAAGAATTAACTTTATTATTTTCAAACCATAAATTTTCTTTGCCTATTTTTTGCAAGGTCTTTACTTAAAAATTCCCTTAGTCTTCCATCTTATTTTCTTTCTTTATGAAAAGAACCATTTTTGTCAACAAAATATTTTCTTTTGAAAAACAAGGTAGAGTAACAAAGATTTAAGTAGCTTTTTTTAAGTAAAAATAGTTTCTAAATTCATAGTGAATTCTTTTTGTAACTTGAAAATGAATGAGTTTATTTTTGTTATCTTATATTTTTATGTTTCACATAAACTTATTCCTAAGTGACAAAAAGCCTTCTTTTATTTGACTATCTTTTTAGAAAATAAAACTTTTGGACAACAATCTAAATGAACATGATTATGAGAATAATAATAAACAAATAACATAAAGCATAAATAATAAAGTCAAGTATTGGAGTCTTAGCTTTTTCAAGGCTCCCGGGACTAAGAAATAAACTAGTCCCATAATGAAATAAAATGAAAGAAAGAAAAGCTTGTTTTGACTTGATGAGGACAAGTCTAAGACTAGAGACTAGTCTTATTTCAACAAGGGATAAATAAATAAATTGCAATGGAAAAGTAAATAAATTGCTTTGCATGAAATAAATAAATTGCAAGTGAGCTTATACGCTCTAAAGAATATGTATATATATGTATAGATATATAAACAATAATAAAACAATATAAACATAAATGGGTTGGCATGAACAAGAACAATACATGAACATAATGTAGTTTCCATAACTTGTAGTATTTGGAAACTCACACTATGGTCATGTAAAGTTACATGACATGAAGAAGAAAACAGGATTATGGAGTAGTTACCTAAAGAAGACTTTGGTATAGTTATGTGGTTATGGTTTTGGTTTGTTGGTAGAAGTGGTTGTAGAATTATTTTGGGAGAGTTTTGGGATAGTATTTTGGGAGAGTTTTGAGAGGAAAATTTGAGAGAGTTTTTGTGAGAATTTGTGGGTAGTGAATGTGTGAAAGAAGTGAAAGAGGATGGGGGTATTTATAGGAAAATGTGGAGGGATTTTTGTGTGATTAAAATAAAGTAAAATTAAAACAAATTGAGAAAGAGGGGAAGGGGATAGGCACCGGCCACTTTGAGAGGAGAGAGGGAGTGAATTTATTTTTTTGTATTTTGTTAAATAAAAGATGTAATATGTAAATAGATGTGATATAAAGTTATGGGAAAGGTAAAAAGTTAAGGTTATAGGTTATGTAGAGTGTAAGAATAGGTGTAAGAAAAAGTAGAGATAAAAGAATAGTGTAGAATAGTAATGAATAGTGTAATGTAAAGTAGATATGACAATTAAAGTACGGTAGTAAGAAAATACGCGTATAATAGCTATATCTGTTATTTTTACTTACCGAAAAATTACGAAACTGATATTTTTAGAAAACTTATATTTTTACGAGTCTAACGGTGTATTCGGAATATTTTTACTATTCCGAGCTTCCGGACACGTTTTTCGAGAACTGTGTCCGATCGGGTTCGAAGGACACCCGAATTTCGTGAAACTGAAACTTTTATAAAACCTATGGTTATTACGAGCTATTCTAGCTAATTATCCCAACTTCGTTTTCTAGGCCAAAGAAAACGGTAATGCCGGATTTAGATGGATACGTAAACTAGGGTTTTGTTGACCGTTAGGGTTTCGTTTGACTTCCGGTTTAGGGTTTTATGCTAAACCAATTCCGAAATTTTAGGAGTTTACAGTTACATTAAGGACGAGTGAGTTCATCTCTTACATTTTTTGTACTTATGTTTTTGCTAGTAGATTAACGGCATTAAAATTAGGAAAAGATAAAATGAAAAAACACATGTGCCTTATTTATATGGTTGAAATTATTTTAAGTATATCGAGGCATGAATTGTTTATAATAAATGTTTGATTTAGTATAGAAATGATTTGTCTGCAAATTCTATAACACCCATTAAAATATCTAAGATTTTTCCATGAGTACTGTAGACATCCAATTTTTGCCCATTTAAGGCTTGATTTATAATAAAATTAATATTATGTTAAGCCCTCAAATTTAAATAGATAAACAAAAAATACAAAAAAAAGAGAGAGAATAAAAAAAAGAAAAAGAGAGAGAGAGAGAGAGAGAGAGAGAGAGAGAGAGAGAGAGAGAGAGAGAGAGAAGAAATACAAAAAAAGAGAGAGAAAAAAATTATTATTGTTACAAGGAAAAAGAAAAAAAAAAGATAAGAAAAATAAATAAATTTTTAAATTTTTGGGCTTGATATAATACTAGTTTTAATTATAAATTTGTTTGGATACAATAAAATGATTTTATCAATTAAATCCACATTTTAGAGAAGCCTTAAATATATTTTGAATGCAAAACAAAACAGGAGCGACCCGAGTTCGAATTGCGTGGAGGCCACAACATTTTTTGCACCTAGCGCGTGCAATGTATTCACCCGCATGTGATGCGTATGGAGCGCGTGTGCCACGCACGTGTCGTCTTCCTTAGGAGACGAGACTCTTTTTTCCCACTCAAATGGTCGTTTTTCGATCAATTTTTGGGAAAATTGGCTTCAATTTTCATGAAATTGTTTTGGGGATCTGAAAGTAGACTTGGAGTACTTTGGATTCATATCATTTTAGGATTTCAAAAATGCAATTTTGGTATATGAAATTGAGTTTGATAATCATCCAATACGCTTTTTTTCGCATAATTTCCAAAATTCGTTTTTTAAAAATTTACACTTCTAAGGTCGGAATTAACTTCTAAAATAACGAATTAGACTTAATTCGTTGTTTTCAACCCAATTTCAGAGCCAAATATATTTGCAATTTGTTCAATTCGGTCAATTAAGGCACAAATACCCAAATTCATTTTTTCTTTTTCCGTGCGCTTTTGATTTTGGGGTTTCGATCAAATTTAATGCTAATTCCAGTCTTAATCACTATAAATAGGACTCGAATTCATCCTTTTGAACATTGAAAAAAAAAAAAGAATCCACAACTTCAGAAACTCTCAATTTCTTTTGAATCCAAAATCGAAGTTCTTAAGTTCAAATTCAAAATTTCGAATTCATGAGGTTATGGTGTTTTTTCGAGCGAATCCAAGGTTATAGGACGCTTTAAGAGTTCCTGATCTACTCGTAGGAAGTTATAGATAGTTATAGAAGCTAGATCTTCATCTCCAACCAAGATCCACCAACGGCCACCATCTTCGAAGCTTCTAACCACCGCATTTAGCCACTCCTAGCTCGATCCACCATCACAGGAGTGTTAGTAGGCCTCACTTGGTTCAAATTCGCAAGTTTCACGCTTTAAAACCCCCGAATTGGTGTTTTCTGGACCCTCCAGTTGCCTCCGATCACAGCTCCGACGTCTTCTCCGATCACAGCTTTGGCCGACGAAGGACCGACCCAACTTCGATCCGACTCCGAGATCCGACCCAACCAAGTAAGTAATATTATATTATTATTATTTTTACAAAAAAAATGAAAAATGATAAAAAAAAAGATAAAAAAAGGAAAAGATGATAAAAAGAAAAAATAGATATATGCATGAAAATTGATTTGTCACCTAGAAAAAATTTTCTTGAAAAAAAATAATCATAGATTTGTTAGTTTATAACAACACTTTGAAAAAAAAATCAATTTTTTTTTCTTTTTTCTCTTTACAAAAATTCAAAAATTAAAGAACTTAAAGTGAAAAGAATTCTAAAAAAAATAAAATCAACCAACACACTAAATGTTTTATGAAAAGAATTACGTATTGTCTGATCCCGAATAGAGGGTACGTAGACACCTCCGGCGCGATTTAAAAAGTGTTTCTTTTCTTATGTTTTTTGTCAAATATTATTGATTCATTATTGTATATATTTAGATTTACTAGTTTAATAAAAATTATAAATCTCAATACTATTTGCATGTAAATATATATATATATATATTTAATAACAACTTGTAAATATTATTCATAGTTGCAAATATTTAGATCTGTAAATATTATTTGAATTTGTAAATTATAAAAATCACAGTCTACAAATTATATTTTTTTTATGAGCATTAAAATGATAAATTTTAATTTAAGAATTTCAAGTGATAACCGTATGGTTTTAATAGGATAGCCCCCGGATCCAAAAATCTCTTATTTATAAAATTTGATTTTAAAAATCAATTTTTTTGCAGATTAGTAGCTAAGTTAGGATTAACCACCTATTGATCCTAACTTATTTTTTTTCCCGATTTCTATTGGGTGGCGACTCCAAAATATTTTCAAAAATCAAATTTCTTTTAATTCTTAATCGAAGATTCGTATTAAATGGATAAGAGTTTAATATGAATCTGATTTAAAAGAAATTAAACTAGAAATGAAAAATCTAGGCTCGACAAGTACTTAATTAAATTGATTCATACATATTATGTAGTAAGTCACATTGTATTCACTACTATACACTTGGTAGGACAATGGAATAGTGGTGAGGTCCATAGAGCCCGAAACTGTACTCAATGGGAATGGCACCCGAATAAAATGGTGGGTGGACACCCAAATTAACTACATTCTAGCGGTTAGTAGTAGCTTGCATAAAATTACAAAAACCTTATTTGCAAATAATGTTTTATATGGCGCGAAACACCTAACCTCGAATGGAGGGGTAAACCCATTCAACACATGATTTTCCAGCAAATCATGTGTATTGCTTGCTCGCGTATTTGATGCATCTCATATGCTTGTCTAATAACTTGATTGATTTACTTGTATGAGTACATTAATATGGGAATATTCTCACTAAGCTAGTTGTGCTTACCCTCCAATGGTTTGTTTTTATAGGAAAATCATAATGCAGGGATTGGGATAGGAACCGAGCATAGAGCATGTCAAAGATCAAGTCATGATAATTAGAGGGTTAAAATGTCTATGAACTAAACTTAGTTGAGAGAAAAGACCTAAAACTTGATTTATTTCTTCTATAATCTCCTTTGACAGTGGATGATACATAACCTAAGTTGTTTTACCTTATTTCATCTTTGGTAGGGTATCCAATCCTCTGCGATCCTTGTGATTTGTGGAAATATCGGTATCGAAAACTATTTTTCTGAATATATACATTTGTAAAACGTATGGAGAGAATAAGAAATTAGAGTCTTGCAATCTTTGACTTGCAAGGCGGTCTTCGTGTTATGGTGCACACGTGATATGACGACTTTAGAGTAAACCTAATAGGCCCTTATTTAGGATCATGACACCTACATTTTTATGTTATGTACGGTAGGTTGTCATGTTTAGGGTCCCTAGGGGTGTGACATAGTGTGTCCATGAGTCTTTCGTGGTAATAGGGCGAGATAGACAAGCATTCACTCGATTCCTATGTGACTGTGGTGCTTTATGGTAGCTAAAATCATGCAAAAGCATTTATTGTTTCACGGAATCAATCGTTGTATCAAGGATAGTCTAGGCCTATTTGTTTACATCCCATTGTTTATAGGCTATCCAAATCGAATCCAAGGCAAGCATTGGTTGGGCATGTCCAATAGTTATTAGCGTCCGTTGTCTATGCGATGTCCTGGTAAAGCCAGGCGTAAGTGGAGGTTAGGTGTGTCCAAACGGATGCTGGGGTATCGTTAAGTAGCCATATGGAGCCGGGGCAACGCAAAAGCCTTCTATGATTTTTGTTGTATTGAAGAGTTTATTGTATCTTACTATTTTTGATATGTTAATAATTCTTTAGGCCTGGCCTAAACTATTTGAGTGTTTAGGTAAAGTTGTCGATCTGCAAGAATCTAGTGTATTCGAAGTGTTGTATTGTACCCTAAGTTTTAGTGGCTGTTTAGAAGCGCATGGGCTAGAGATGCATGTCTTGTCAACACCGGGGATGTACATTAGCATGGCATTTGTTTGGTGTATCCATGATTCTTACAAGGTAGTAGGTAAAGTCGACAAGCATTCGTTCGATTCCTATGTGATTGCTAGTGTCCTTGGTGGCTAAGATCATGTGAAAGCATTCGTTGTGCCCCGCAATGTGGGTTGGTTCACAGAATCAACAGTTGCATCGTGGATAGTCTAGGCTTATGCAATCGCTTTCTATCGTCTATAGGTTGTGGTGCTGGAGGCAAGCGTAAGTCAGGAGTGTCCCAATAGCTGTTACGGTATTATGTCACAACCAAGGGGAGTTGAGGAGCGTAGAAGTGTTCCATAGTTTTTGTTGTATCATATTATGTCTCGTATATCCTACGGTTTAGGGCTTGTCAAAAATTGTTTCGGCCAAACCCGAAGGGTCCAACTGTCTAGTTGTGGCTGGGGCTGTGTAGATGTCTAGTGTGTCTAAAGTGCCATAGAGAGTAGCAAAGTGTCCGTAGGAGCTTAGAAGAGCGTAGGCTAGCTATTGGCGTCTCAACATAGTTAAGGATATTTGGAAGCATTGCATTTTGAGTGTGTGCATGAGTCTTCCTTGGTAGCCGGGGGAGTTCAAAATCTGTTTACTAAAATTCTATGTGATAGTAGTGTTTAGGGTATTGCTATAGTGCTCGGTGTGTCCACTACGTCGGGCCGTTTGTGGAATTGATCGATGCATTGTAGATAGTCTAAGCCTATGCGTTCATTTCTCATTGTCTATGTGATATCTATCTAACGACATACACAAGTGGAGGTATAGAAGCATGGCTTGTGATGCGTGTCTCGTCAATGTAGGGCATGTATAGAAGGATAGCATCTATCCATTGTTTCCTCAAGTCTTATGAGGTAGCGACGCGAGGTCGATAAGCATTTACTTGATTCCTATGTGACTGTAGTGTCTTATGGTGGCCGAGATCATGCGAAAGAGTTCATTGTGCCCTGTAAGGGCGGTTTGTTTGTGGAATCGATTGTTGCGTCGAGTATAATACATACCTATGTGTTTGAGTCCTATTGTATTGTCTATAGGTTGTCTATGTTGAGCCAGAGGCAAGCATAGGTCAGGTGTGTTCCAATGGTGGTTGTGGTATCGTGTCGAGACCGAAGGGAGTTGGGGAGCATGGAAGCGTTCCATAGTTTTCATTGTATCATAATGTGTCTTGTTTATCCCATAGTTTGGGGCCCATAAAATATTGTTTAGGTATCGCCTAAAGTGTCAGAATATTTGGTTATGGCAAGGGCTGCATAGATGTTTGATGTCTCCAAAGTTACATAAAGAGTAACAAAGTGTCCATAGGAGTTTAGAAAAGCGTAGGCTCGCTATCGATGTCTTAACATGGTAAGGGATATAAAAAAGCTTCCCATATTTCAAGCGTGCATGTGAGTCTTCCTTAGTAGTCAAGGGAGTTCAAGAACTGTTCACTTGAATTTTATGCGATAGTAGTGGTTAAGGTTTTGCTGTAGCATTTGGTGAGTCCCGTTGTGTGGGGCCGTTTATGGAATTGATCGATGCACTGAGGATAGACCTCCATGCTAGAGAGTTTGTCCTCCACAAAAGAGGCTTTAGTTTTCCTTTGCTTCATTGCTTGCGTCCGGAGGAGGGACAATAAGTCTTAAAAGACCTTAATGCTAAAGAGTGAAATAACCATGTCAAAGCTCAATCATTACATAGTCAAGTTCTATAATTTGGGTACTTTAGGCTCACTATGTGAACTGACACAAAAAGGGGTTTATATAATGGTGTGAGCAGTGCCAAAAGATCGCACTAATTAGGTACGCCCGAGCTTAAATCACCACTGCATCACTAGCTTATAGCCATTTGCCATGTAGGGACTTGATATTCTTGGCCCTTTCCTCATATCAACCAATAGAAAAAATTCATCATAGTCAGATGTGATTACTTCAAACAGTAGGTGGAAGCTAAAGCAGTAGCGAAGGTCATAGATTAGAACGCTCAACATTTCCTCTATAACATCTTAGACAGGTTAGGAGTCCCCATTCCATTATGATGAATAATGGGAAACAATTCATCTCAAAGAAGATCAAAGATTTATGAGTAAAATATAAGATTACTTCACATTATACTTTGGTCACCTACCCTCGAGTGAACGGTCAGGTTGAGGCGATTAACAAAACTATAATGGAGATTCTAAAGGCTAGAGTTGATTGCTTAAGCAGCAAATTGGCAGATGAACTCCCCAGTATACCATCGAGTTATCACATTATTGGGCGAATCCTGGTTGAAAAGATCCCGTTCTGACTTGCCTTTGGATCTAAAGCAATCTTACCTATTGAGCTCGAGTTGCCAAACATTTGAGTCTAGTCTTATGATGAGCCCATTAATAAGGTAGTCTTCAGGACCGAACTAGATGCAATAGTTGACACGCAAGACATCTTCGGTAAGAGGGTGGCAACTTATCAACAAAGGGAAGCCAAATACTATGACAAGAAGGTCAGGCACATGGTTTTCCTCCTAGACGACCCAGTATGTAGAAAACTAAAGGCAATTGAATCTAAAAAAGCTTAAGCGAAGCTTACCCCAAATTGGGAAGACCCAATTAGAGTAAAAGAGCACTTAAGAAATGGAGTATATAAGCTTGAGGCATTCCAGGCGAGCTCATCCCAAGATCTTGGAAGATAAAAAACCTAAGAAAGTTTTTTCAATGAAAGAGGCTTGTTTTCATCATGTTTAGCTACACTACTCATGTATAGAGTCTAAAATAAGGTCTCGTGAACCTTTCTTGATTAATGGGTTTAGCTTTGAGAAAAATATGAATAAAATGAAAGTTTTATGTTAATGTGGATTCTCTTCATTTCCTTCAAGCAAAGACTACCATATAAAAGCGATTTAGCTAGTACTAGAGTATCAAGATTAGTGGGGACCACGCCAATTTAAAGAACTCCGCCTTCTGATGCTGATAAGGTAACTCCCTCTTAAGGGTAACTCCCTCTTAAGGACAATCCCCATTGAAGATCTCAGGTAACTCCTTCTTAAGGGTAACTCCTCTTAACAACTCGAGTAAATCCCTGTTGAGGGTAAACCCCACCGAAGAGCTTTGGTAACTCCCTCTTAAGGGTAACTCTCATCGAAAAGCTCAAATAACTCCCTCTTAAAAGTAACTCTCCTCAAGAGCTTAGGTAACTCCCTCTTAAAAGTAACTTTCCTCAAGAGCTCGAGTAACTCCCTCTTAAGGGTGACCCTCATTGAAGAGTTCCTGTAACTCCTTCTTTAGGATAACTCCCCTCAAGAGCTCAAGTAACTCCCTCTTAAGGGTAACCTACATCAAAGAGCTCGGGTAACTCCCCTCAAGAGCTTGAGTAACTCTCTCTTAAGAGTAACTCCCATCGAAGAGCTTGGATAACTCCCTCTTAAGGGTAACCCCCCTCGAAGAGCTCGGGCATGTTAACGAACTAAGTTTGTAATTCAAACTAAGATCACTATCCGCATACAATCTAAAAAGAGTAGACATTAGCTCGAACTACATAATAAAGAAATAAAGAACTCAAAGAAAAAAATAATAATAATAAAGTTCATTGATTCAAAATGGATCATTACAGCAGTTTTGACTAGCATCCTGGTCAGGTTAGTTTTTGTTGGTATGTCGACCAAAAGCTTATGAGATGAAATCTCACAAGCCTAAAAATCTACAAGTGTGTTTGATCTTTGAGTTGAAGCATGAAGCTTTGACAACAATCTAAAACAAATAGGACAGTGATGCACCATTTGGAAGGATTCCAGCTTGAAAAGTGCAAAGCTACTAGTGGCAACCTCACGTAAAGTCTATGAGCTTATAGGAAGCCTAAGCGAAGTTGCCACGAATCCTAATCTTCTAAGCATCTAGTTTTTTCCTAGTCACTTCCATTTACTATGAAAATGGTAAGGAAATGGGTACTAATGCATTAGAGAAGGACAACTCCCCTTTTCACAATCAAAGTCCTGAAGCAGTCAAAAGAACACAAGAGGTTGTCAAAGAAGGAGGAAGCACTTGCTCACTTTATCCATTCCATTCTAATCACAATGACCTTAAGGACAAGTCCATGTAGTGGATGACATCAACCTGAAGGGTTGCAGAGTAGAAGAGAAACACAACTCCAGGCTTGGACAAAGAGTAGAGAAGGGAATCAAACCTGGCTTGAAGCCGGCATAGCAAAGCAACACGAAGTTTAGACCACACCTTTACCCTTTTTTAACTCCACATAAACAAATACAGTGGGCAACTGACCCCGTTAAATAGAGGTAGTAGTGCAATAGAAGCTTGTGACTATAATCTATGACCCCTAACGGCTTGACTTGTCCTACCAAAGAAAATTTGGGCAAGCATCAAGCCAAAAAAATAACATCTTGGCTAAAAAAGAAGCACGGTGTGGAAAATGTGGTAAAAAACAAGAAGGGCTCAAGTTAGGATTTAAGAGCTTTTTTAAAATGTGATGGATACCGAATCATCTGAAGATGCTATTTATAAGTCAATAGAAAAATAGTATTCTGACAGCATTTAATGTGACCAAATTTTGAGAATCTCAAGTACCATACCCCTAGCCATCCGATCAATCCTTGAGAACACATAAAATCTCTAGAAGGAAAGTTTCTAGGCACACAAGTTTGCTTGCCACACGACATCACTACCTACTCTAGCTTACTATGAGCCTACCACTGCCAATGTAATGAGTCAACCAGCTACGTACTACCTTGCCTCACTCCATGTCATCATCAACAGATAAGATCAAAATTAAGCTAAGTTAGAAATGACCTCAATGCGACTAACCGAGCCTTATTAGCTTGAACACAAGTTTGAGAAACGAAGCAAAGAGATATACACTTAGTGAAATTTCCAGAATAGAAAATAACAACAATATGTTCAAAGAAGCAAAGTGCAAATGAAAATTCCTTTCATTCATTGAAGAAAATTACAATTATAGACACCTCACAAACTAAAAAACAAGCCTAACGAGTCCACATATCGGCTTAAAAAATAAGAATAAAAACAAGAACAGTGAATAACTCATCCATTCTCTCCATAGTACAATAATTACCAAAGATCTTATCACTTGTCACTAGGCTAAAAGCGCTTGCAATAGTTCGAGTTGGATCTTTAGCAAAGAATTCTATAAGGCCGGAAAGGACCTCGGCTTGTCCCTCCTCATGGATTTTGGGAGTCGTTGTGAGGTTAGGAACCATAACAAGAGGAGTCGGGTGGTTATCCTTTGGAGCAATAACAGTATCAGCCCCCTCAGCTCCTGCATCTCCTTTAACTCTTGTAGACCCGTCGTCTTCCTCTTTATTGTCATCCTCTTCCTGCTCTTCGACCTCAGCAACTACTTCATTGAGCCAAATAGCTAGAAATCTAAGGTCTAAGTTGAGGTACCTCTTAAGCATTCATCTTGAACTACCTTAATAATTTCCCTTGCGAGCCTCCTTTGGAGCTCAGTCCACTCGTCGCTCTCTATAAGCTCCCTAATGCCTTCCTACTAGTGATTGTGCCCTAGGCCAATTACTAGATATTGTCATTTTAACATTATTGATATAGAGGCTTTTCTATTATATTGTTTGCATGTTTATTTTATAATAGGATCCATAAATAATCTAATTATTCTAAATGTCCCTAAATGCTCATTATTGTGGGAATGATAATAAATTGAATATAGTATGAGTTTTGTTTGTTTACTATGAGATGTTTATTTGTATGAAAATACAAACAAAACTCATAGGTACATATTGAAGAACTATGCACTAGAATGACCCGTTATGAGATCACTACATAGATTGGTATCATAAGTTATTCTCATAATAATAATCTCAGCATATTCTTAGACCTAAAAACGCCATAGGTTCCAAAATGAGGAACATTATGTTTTATCTCAATCACATATTGTCTTTAACTAGATAATTATAAAGGTTGTGATTGGCATAATGTGGGTCATATAGAGGAAATTGAGTGATTAAGATGGGATTTGTCTCTCTCATTATGAGAGAGATATCTCTAGGCCCTTGATAATTGAGATTGAGAAATCATGGTCGTGCTCAAATGAATTAATGGTGTGATCAATTTCTTTTATTTTATCTGTTCACTTGGAGATCGAGAAATAATAAGATTGAACAATATAAGGGTGACATTATCCATACCTTATGTTTAATCTAGATATCATGTGACAAAAGGATTATGATACAAGTTATGGATAAGGAAAAAGTTGGATCACTACTCTTCACATTTAATTTGGATAAACATAATGCCTTGCTAGAGACCACATATATTTAGTAGACCAAAAGGGTTTTAGGTCTACTACCCATATTAATTGAACCTATTGCATCACTTACAAATGATGAATCAAACAAATCTTAAGTTTATTTTAAATAAACTGAACGGGAATTGTTTAATTATTCATTAATCTTACATTGTTAAGAATAATAAATAACAAATAATAATCATTACTATTTTGAATATGAAGATTAAAAGGGCATGTGTCATTTATTATGAAACCCTAATTAGATTAGGGATTCAAATTAATGCTAATATCCTTTTTGTAAGGATATTACCATTAATATAAAAAGATGATATAGCTCTTTCCTAAGGTTTTTGGATAGACGCTAGTCATCACATTGAATTGTAGATAAAATTTGCACTCTCCATAAAGAACAAATTATAGGAGTTTTGTGAGTTCTTTTTCTTGTGTAAATTGAAAGCTTCCAAGGTGCTAGCACATGCAAAGCCCTTTTGGGGCTTTTCTCTGTGTGGATACCATAGAGGGAGTTGTGATATCTTAGTGCCTTTAGATCCAATGAGATTAAGAATTGAAAAGGTATAATCCTATGTGCCTTTTAATTTAATTGAATCGCATGGATCCATCTTGGAAATTTATGGTTTAATTTAAAAAGAATTTCCGCTGCAAGATCCAAATTTAAGATCTCTAAATTCCCAACACTCGCTTCTTGGTTGCGTTACTCAGAACCTGCTTGCTTTCTAAACTTGACTCCTAAGCCTAAGCCTGAACATGAATAGAGAATACATGTAAAAAAAGCAAAAGAAGAAGAAGAAGAAGAAGAAGCAAAGAAAGGAAAGAAAAAAGGACACAGTGGATGCAAGAAGAAACAATACCCTTACCTTCAGAGCACTTCGCTCGGAATCAAATGCCTTACGCTTCTTGTTCAGTTTGTTGACCTCCAAAGTAGTCTTCTTCAGTTGCCGAGACAAGGCATCTCGTTGATGCTTTGCCATATTCCACTTATGTTCAAAGTCATTAAGCGTGAGCTGGATCAGGTTCCTTGATCACATAACATTGGCTACTTCACTTTGAAGTTGGAAGACTTTTGTAAACCCCGGTTTTCCTAGTAATCAAGTAAACGTAGGAAACCGGAAACCAAAACCCTAAACAGGATTAGTATAAGCCTTGTGAGAGAACCCTAGGAACCCTGGATCTGGCTTTCCTTCGGTTTCATATTAAAAGAACTTTTATAAAATAATTTAATGTGTAATAATGTTTTAAAGTATATTTCAAACCATAAAAAGTTCTGATTTCGAAAAATTTTCTATTTTGGGCCTTCCCGAGCTCCATTACGGAAAAGCAAGCCCCGAGAAAAATATTCCGAAATACACTTTAGGACGAAATTTTATAAGGATTTTGAAAATATATGTTTTATAATTTTTTCGGGTTATAAAATTATAGTTATAGCCTTTTTCCCGTATTTTCTTTACTACCGGTAAAGTAAATGTCTTGTCTACTATTTATTACTATTCACAAGTACAACCTACTACACACACAACCCATACCCTAGTCTTACATCCTTACAAACACTCATTATATTTTCTTTTCCAAGAAATTTTTGTCTCTTAACAAATTATTACATTTAATACTTTTATTGCATAAAATTACAAATTAAAACAATTTTAACTCTCCCTCTCTCTCACTCCAAGCACGGCGGTGCACAAACCCCCCATTTACCCCCCAATTTGTTTTATGTTATCTCCTTTTTATAATTAAAACAAACCCTAATTCATTTACTATAAATAATCTTTTACTTTTCTCTCTCCTTCATTTACTATATTTGTTTCAAAAAACTCACAAAACCCTCTCTATTTTCTCCCTATTGCCGTGACTCCCACCACCATCACACACACACACACACACAAGCTTCATTTCTTCTTCATTTCTCCACTTGATTCAACCTTAGGTGATGAATCCTAAGCCTTTCTACCCTTTAATCTTGTAATGGCAAGAGTATTCATGAGTATTTTCACCTTAAGTCCCCATGAGCATTTGCTAGGGACAAGGAAATACTAATACATGAATATCAAGCCATCACAAGAGTAGATCTTGTGTTTAAATAAGTTTTTGTTGAAATATTTTCATGTTCATGCATATAAAAATAGAGTAAAGTAGAGATCTTTCATAAAAGTCTATGTTCATGCTTTTAAACTTCTTTTCATGCATCATAAGTAGTAGATCTAGCATTTAGACACTCATAATATACTTGACATTCATATCTCATGAATATTTTGTGTTTTCATGCATTAATGCTTAATAAAGGCTTTGTCTTGTGTATATAAATGTTGTAGTTAGTAGATCTTTAAGTGGATAAGGCAAAGACCTTAAAAAGGAAAAGTTTTTATTGGAAATGTTCAAAGAAAAATTCGTATGACTTTAAAGCCATGTTTTAAAAACCCTTGTATCAACTCTAAAACTTATGTTTTGTGTGAAAAATGAAGGGCATAGGTAATAGATATCATTAAGTAATGATTTTTATAAGTTGAAATGAGTTTTAATGAGATTAATATGTAAAACAAAGAGTAGAAACAAGATAGAAAATTTTGAGTTGCTAGTCAACTTGTGAAATTCGTAATCTTGAATGATGACCATGAAAACACCTATTATCCAAGCTCAAAATGAAAGTTTTATGTAATAGATGAAGTCCTTAAGGGATAGGTATAATAAAGTCTTAAATTTTAATGCATTAAACAAGTTTTTCCCAAAGGAATCGTTCAAAAATTAGATTTCTAAAAATTCGGATTTTTGAGTAAATCCTATTTGAAAACGTATCCGTAAAGTGTAAAATGCAAATTTTTATATAAAAATAAAGGTCTTAGGTAGTAGATGTTATGAAGACTCAATTTTAACCAAGATAACTAGAAATTCCTAAGAATTAATCCCAAAACACAAGTGAGTTGTCAAAGTTAGGAAACTAGATTTCTCAATAGTAATTATTGTTGAAGTTTTACAAAATAAAGAGTTCGAAAATTTTCATTTAGTAAAAATCATCAAGATCATGCATACATTAAACTCATCACATGTTATTCATGTTAGGAAATCATTAATATTGCATTTATAATTGATTTGTCAAGTAGAAACATTTCAAACATTTACAAAACTATTTTTCGGAAACGGAAACTGTTACTGATCAGAACTAATCCTTCTGTTTCGTGACCAAATACTTTCAAACTTGAAATTAATATTAGAATTAGATATATCTTTTGAAGTAGATAGAAATCGATATATAATTTGCAAAATTCCGAGTTAAAATGACCAAGTTATGGCAGTTTTAAGTCGGGACTTCCGCAAATAGCGAGAATTACGAATTTCTAAGCTTTAATATATAGTTTGGATTAGTTAAGTGATGAAATACTTATTAGGGTATTTCTTCCTTTTTAGGTGATCCCGAAACCGACGAATCTTTACCATCGAACTACTACTACTAAAAGACCGGTGAACCATGACCGAGTGAGTACCACTTCCGATTTCAATTATTGTTTGTGATTGTAATGGTAGTTGCACTAGATACTTGGCAAAAATAAAATGGATATGCATGATGGGGATGAATGAGAATTATATATGATTGTTGTTGATATAAGAATTCGAATATAAGAATATCGAAGCCAGGTGATTAACCATTACTTATATAGATGGATTAGACCATTACTTATATAGATGATTACTTAGATGGATTAGAATTGATTGTCTGCAATTATTGAATGATCACCCGAAGAATTGGCATAACTGAATATTTGGAATTGAAAATAAATATGAACTCATTCATATCATAATGGGGATGGAGCATTAGCATTTGTTGGTTTTTCGTGATCCTAAACGGTGTAAAAGTTGGTTAATCGTGATCCATAAAATGAATTAATGAGTTGGTTAATTGTGATCCATAAAACGAATTTATAAGTTGGTTGACCGTGAGCCTAAACGGCGTTGTACCGTAGGATTCATTAATCTATTAACTCAGGATGGAGGGCGCAAGTCCATCCACATATGATTTTCGGCTGGTCATATGTTTGTTGAACTCACATGTTTGATGCATATCACTTGTCTGATTAATCACTTGTTTGATTGATGTGTTATAATTGTGATCTTGGAAGTTTTCACTCACTAAGCTAGTGTAGCTTACGCCCCTATAGTTTCTATTTATTGCAGCACAAGTTCATTTGGCTTAGGCCGAGACAAGCTATAACTCAGGTACAAGAGCTAGGAGTTTCCTCTAGAAGTTGTATTCGGTTGTTATTAGACTTCCGTAGGAAACCAAGAGACTCTGGATGAATGTAATGGATCTCTAAATATTAGACTTTGTAATCGATTACTTATGTGTTTTGGTTTATTATCTATTGCTATTGAACACTAAATTAAACTCCTTAACTCCATTGAGTCGAGTATTCTATTGTCGTAAAGAGACGCCTTATATCTATACAAGACTCCCGAAGGACTGGGGTCGTAATTCGAGAGTCTTATATGGCATGTAGTAGACTGTTACGTTTAGGATACCCCTATGGGGCGTGACAACTTTATATTTGGTTTCCTGTTCCAACCTCACCTTCTCTTCTAAGAGGCTCCTTAAGTCACTCCTCAACCTTATTTCTTCTTGCCTCACTTTTGCAAGCTTCCTTTCGAACTCACTAACACAAGTTTCATCTTCTCGAATTCCTTAGAGCACTAGCCAAAAGACAATTAGCCCAATCATTAGATTATGCCCATGCAAGTGAACATGAAAAGAACTTAGTGAAAACACATCAATTCACTTCTTCCAAATCTTCCTGAACATACTTCATTGCTTTTGAAATAACTACTATGGCTTGCAATACACAACAAGGAGATGAGCTCTCTTAAACAATCCACCACCTGTTAAGAACAACATGACAATTATCTTGTACATCTTTCCCACTAAAAAATCTAGCATTGACCCTTATGACTTTAGTTCCTTATAAAGGGTCCTTAGCCTCTCCTTATCCTGCAAGACTATAACTTCCTTGAATAAGCCTCCATCAATAAGATATCACTCCACTTCATGGCTTTGTCTCTAACGACATCAAGAAGAACCTTAGCAATGGTCATAGTAGGTTGACTCACATGACCTCTTGACCTCACCACCTCAACAAGGGCATTGGTGTTACTTGCAGTAGCTTTAGCCTTGAGATGCATGAGCATTCCAGAAAGTAGCAACTGGGAATGCAGACTCTGTACCTTAGGAGATCGAGGGAATGGCGAGGTCTACACGACGTGAATGCTTAGATTGAAAATTGAAGGATCCTTGGTATTTTTCTTCTTAGATATAGGGCTCAGAGAGGATATACCCTGATCTTCCACCTGAAGTGGAGTAGGCTGATCTTGCACTTCCACTTTGACAACGAGCCTCTTTGAAGATGCCTTCTTCTTAGCTAAGGTCTTCTTCCTCTTTTTGGTTGATGGCCCAGAAAGAAGCTTATTGATGTCCCTCATCTTGATCTTAACTACTTAAAAAAAAAATCAGTAAACAAGTAATGGTCCTACCAAGTTAAGCTCAAACAATCAAAAGCCACAGACTTGACATCAATTGCAAAAGTTTTCCTTTGTGTTAGAACTTGACTTGATAGCCTTAGGTGGTGATGTTAGATCGTATCAACAATAATAAATAAAACTCTTTGTAATCCTACGGTCTAGTAAAGGCAAGTGTACCTATCTAGCAGTATAGAATTAATCTTAGGTGTCATCCTAAAGAATCTATGGACAAGTACTAGTATTTCCCTTTTACTACTATCTAACCTAACTTATCAATTGATTATACTAATTCTAATTCACCAATTATAATTAAACTAATTACTAGACAAACCTTAACTAATGATACGAGTGCTTTTCTTGGTTTTGAATTTAGTTCACAAACGATGTCCCTAGCTTTGATCCACCCTAGCCTTTTTTGTCTTTAATATGTAAATTCAATTGAATATTTCTTTAGCCTTGAATTTTTCGGTTACTTAGTTGAATTAATCACTCTCTTCAAATCAATTAACTTCTAGTCTTAATTGAAGAAGTGAGAATTTCTTCCTTCACTAATGTCAATTTAAAACCACATAAAGCTCATGACCCTCATTAAAGAAAACTAATCTTTAGTGGTAGAAAGTTGGAAAGTCTTATTTTTAGGTGAATTACACATTTTCTTTACTCGTAAGAGATCTATTCTATTAACTTAAATATTCTTTCTAATTAATAGAAATCAAGTTTATAATGATTTATGCCTAGAACCATCACAAATAACAAAATAAATCATGAAGTAAATTCAAAACTAAAACTTTATTTAATCAAAAAGCAATTATGTACATAAAGCTAGGGTTTCACAAAACCTAAGGCATACAAAATCTACTCTTCCATGAAATAGATAAGTAAAACAGGAAATCTAGAAGAGTTTAGAGATAGCATAATCGATAAAAACCTAGAAAACAATTGTTCGTGACTTTGAATGTTCGTGCAGCAATTCTCCCTTGAAAAGCTCTCCAAGATACACCTTTTAGGGCCTTAGAATGAAATACAAATTATTGGATATCAAAAATAATGAAACATAGTGCTATTTATAGTCTGTCAAATGTACGCTACCCCCTACACGGCCCATGCACACTGAAACAATGCAGAAATTCTTTAATTATTAACTGTACACGACCCTGACGTACATTACTAGTGTATTTAGGTCATGTACCTTAGAAATCCAATTTTCCCTAGCTTTTTGCTCCAGTAATTATGCACTGGTCGTGTATTCTTTGTACTATACTTCTGATTTTGCAATAAAAGCTCTAAACTTCATCAAATATTCGTTCATTTCATCATTAATCCTTAAGAAGCTCAATTACTCTTCATTTAGCCCTAAAATGAATAATTCATTTAATAAGTATAATTTTCTTTAGTAAATCAACAAAATATCATATAAAATATGTTTAATAATGCATAATTATTAAAGGTCTCATGACAATTATCAGGGGGGTAGGCTACATCCACACTTAAAGAACCATTATATGCCTTTAGGAGTCGTATCTCTGTCACCTTTAGCGACGGGCTTCACCATGAGCTCAACATTCAAGGTTTCCCAACTTATGACTTCATGAAGTTGTCAATTCTTTTTTGAGCTCCAGTATCATGAGGCCCCAAATTTGAAGGCTTTCCAGACCGGATGGGAGGCACCACTTCACCTAGAAATCAAACTTGCAGAACTAGCTCTTCCAATATTACGCATTCGAGCTCATATGCCCCTTGAAAAGCTTATACGAACTCTTACTTTTTTTCATGAAATACCACCATCCTAAGTTAGACTTCTTGTGAGAATAGGAACAAAATTAGGGTGGGCCTCATGTAAACATTCAATCATAGAGCCTCAAAAGCTATCAGGATATGCCAAGCATTTGAAAGAAGTTGGGCAAGAAACAGTTTGTGGTGATCAAAGAACTCCTTGTGAAAAGGAGAGAAAGGTATCCTAAAACCAAATTTGAATGCCATATGATAGAGTGT
>JAMXBD010004998.1:0-31898 GCA_024138025.1 Combretum micranthum
TTAATAATATGTCCTACCCAAGGACCCCATACTTGTACAAATTGTTTAGACAATGAAATTAGCATTCTGAGAGAGCAGCTCTTTCCTTTCATTCTGAATAGCAATACGAAGATGCATCTATGAGCGCCTACTTCCTGCACGAGATTCTTGACTTATGAAGCGCAACTCACCATCCACAGGTTGACGTGGAAATAATCCCCGTTTTCGTATGTCTACCCAAAAGAAGTCTTTTGAAATTGTTGCGTCAAACCATTCATCTTGTGGTGATGAACTTGTGGCACACTACCATCTGATTGCGTTAATATTTCGCTTCTCCTCCATTATTCAGCTTTTCTTCTTCATCCTTTTACTCACCTTCATTCCAAAGAAAACAATGCAAGCGATGTAAAGAGTATTGTGTGCCACCACTTCAAAAGTGAGGAGAGAAAATGTGATAGATCAGATCAAATATATCACTGCATAATAAGAAGGTAAGATATATTTTAGTTTCACAAACAAGAAGGGTATTAGAAGATGAAACATGACAACTCTAACGCTATTTCATAAATTGCACACATCTCTCTTGTATGAACTCCGTTTGGGGTGATTCAAAGTTCCTTGAAAGGTAAGAGGGAGATCTAAAACTTTCGTGTTTTGAGTTTTGGTGGATTCAACGAATCAATACAGTTTTCGTTTATGAAGTTGCTGCATGACAACAAGAGTCCATAATTTCACAGATTTGATATATTTTGTAAATGTGCACATCTCCTCATATGAACTCCGTTTGGGGTAATTCAAAATTCCTTGGAAAGCTAAGAGGGAGATCTAAAACTTTCGTGTTTTGAGTCTTGGTGGATTCAAGACGAATCGATATGGTTTTCGTTATGAAGTTGCTGCATAACAACAAGAGTCCATAATTTCACAGATTTGACACATTTTTGACACATTTTTTTTTTTTTTTTGTAATCAACATACCCCCTATATTTATATGTGTGCACCTTCAACGACAAATAAGCCATACTTAAGATCATCCGAGATGGTCATTGGGCCTTTTATGAGCATTGCTGGTCATGAATATATGGGAGACACATCCAAATATGGGAGATGTGTTTGCTTGAAAAATGTTTGATTTGGGTGTAGATCCATGGGTTAAGGCTAGATCAGATGATTGATAGTAATGCATGAAAGATTAGTGCGGTCATAGGTGAGGTTTTAGAAAATGAACCAATCAAATATTGGTGCATTACCATGGTTGCCGCACCTGTTTTATTTAAAGTATAATTCCCTAGATGGCAACATCTATAATGCAAAAAGGAGTCGAGATGAATATTAATTAAAGAGACAGAGATACGAATGAGCATACAAGGTTTCTGTAGAAGCAGATTTTTGGTGGCCCATGATCTGAACCACGGAGTTGCTCTTATTAAAAAAAAAAAAAAATTTTCAAAAGTTTACAGATCGTAGAAACTCTAGTGTGCAGCATAGATCACAGCCCAAATTCCTTAAAGTGGGGAAGAAACATATATTAACAGCATATTGTAACCACTCAGCTAAATTTAGTAGATCAATTAAAGAAGTTCAAATAGAAACTATGATATTACCCTGTCCAGAAAAGATTCTCTCCACTAGGAGCTTTCAGTAGTGCCAGTTGCAGTTCTTCCTGCATGCAATTTATAAAGGAAAAAATGAGTGCATGTTAGGTTAAGAGGACATAAGCTTGCTATTTATTTTCCAGAACATGATAATCACATCAAAAGCGAGCTTAACAATATGATTTGTAATCTCTAAGCAACTTAAGAATTTAGCATTTATCATCATGACTCAAAAACTCCCCATACGACATCACCAACCAGTCGGTATGGAGTAATTCTTTAAAATTGTCGTGTAACATTATTTTAAGTGCTGTCTCTTTCCGATTTTTCTGTAACCATACTTCAAATTAGTTCATACACGAATCGTTTCTCATGATATTGTACTAAAATAGCTATCTGGGTCATACTCTTTACAACTGTGTTTCAAATCCATTAAAGATGGCAGCCGTGCCATGTGCTGTCATGTGAATAAATTGCCATTAGATTCAAATTCAGTATCCATCTTAATATTCTATATAAGCAATATTTCATATTTCATATCGGTCTTAAACATTACTTGGCAAGATTACACTCCATCACCGTCAATGAGTAACTTCAACTGGAAATCAATGAGTAACTCCATCACCTAATGGAAATCTGCAAGGAGCAGAAGAAAGCAACAAGTAATAAATAAAAAAAAAAAAACAATAGAGAAATAGGAAAATCATTGAAAGCATTATAGCGATGAACCTACTGCAACATAGAGGTCTCTACCACTTTCCATTGTTATTGGTCAGTAGCTTCATAAAGGAAGAAGATGAAACCCCACCAGCTAGAAGCTCAATAAATCAATGAACAAGACACAACAACGCTGACTCCGGCTAGTGGGAGCTTGATAGCAACCAATCTACGAGTATAATCGCCATGGTTGAGTTTTGAACATAAAATATAGAGCTTCAGAGCAGAATTTTTTTCAAATTCCTTCTTTAATGCTGCTGTCCGCAACAAAGGGAAGAAGGAGAGAACATGGAATCTGTTGCTGTCCTCAACAAAGGAAAAGGCTTTGTTCTTTTAAGGTATCTATGTAGAGGAAATAAAGAATGAGAGGAACAATGAGAGAACAGTAGGAATAGCAAATTTAAAAAAAAAAAGAAGAAAGAGGAATCTGATGAAAAGAAAAAAAAAAAAACGTTAGCAGAAAAGGAAAATATGCAAAAGCCTTTAAAATGTTTTTTCTGCATGTGCTACCATTTAGGAATGTTGCATTGTACCATGTTGTACTAAGCTAAAGAGTGACACATGTACAAAACCGGACAATTTCTGAAAAGTAAATTTTATTTATTATTATTATTCTTCTCTTTGGTTGTACGACAGCAAAATGTTTGTGTAGCCCTATTGCAAATTACAGACAAGGTCGGACTAGTGTCAATGGTAGTTTCGTAATTTTGGGATGCAGTTTCGTAATTTGGGGAGTTTTGGATTTTTACCGAGCAAGACCATATTCTGAAGGGAAACGTCCAACGAGCAATACTCACCAGCTTTGCTTGTGACCCAAGCTGGTTTTCGTCAAATTCCTTCGTTTAGGCCCTCAAACCGCGTTTTTACTATTTTCATAACTTTTCTTCATGTCATATCTTTTCATAGATAATCTTTTTTATATGCCGTCTGTGGCATTAATCTCGTCCGCTCATTTATTTTCGCTCTAGGTAATTTAAGATAGGTTTCCTTTTTTGGTAAAAAAAAGCATATTATATATTCTAGGTTTTACAGAAGTTCTATAATCTTCTCCAACAAACATCAATGGTGGAAGTTATAATTTACATATTATGGACTATATTTTATGGAAGATCAATGTTCAACATCATTTCTGGAAGAAGCCAGAAGTGCTCCGATACCCTACCTTATAGAATGATATATATTGCTCTTCACTTCGATACGATTGAGACAAGTATGAATGATGATGATAGACTTCATAAGACCCAACTCAAGCAAAGTCTTTATTAGAAGAGCAAGAAATTCAAAAAAATCGATACAGGCTCAATCAGGCAATTTATGATAGTATAAACTATTCATGCAAAGTAAGCAAGGAAGATTCATGTCACAGGCATAACATATTGTTTTGGGAGTAAAAGAACAAGATCACTCAACGAACGAAAACAATGCGGTGAATAACAGGCATGAAAGCCATGGCCAGATGGTCTTAAGCTTCTATCAAGATTCTACTCCTAAAGGTGCAACAGAGTTCTCAAATGCAAACAATTACTGAAAGTTGGTTCAAAAACGACAAAGAGCCTTTATTACAGCTGTACTTGTCGAGTATCTCAGGCTTTGTTCCTAAAGAAGGAATTTATTTGACAATGTTGCACCAGATTCCTACATTGCAAGCCATTAAGAAATTAACACACCAAGCAGCAGTGCTCTAATTATACACACATGCGCTGGATAGACTTTGTCATTTGAAAGGGCTTGATTAATGCCCAAATCCTTTCGACATGGCTCGAAAGACTTTGTCAGGGGCAAAATTAGATGTACAAATTTGATTACAAAGGCCTTCAGCCTAATTCTTTTTGGATTTAACTCTTTGGTTAATGTGACAGGCTTAAAGAGTTAAGCCCAATTCAATGATGATCATGGAGAATTGCATGGAAGCTTGAGTAGTCCGTTGGAATTGCCTGCCCAATTCCAACCTTTCTCAAATGCTCATACACATTACAATGAAGCCTTATGGGCCTAGTCCATAAGGAGCCCATATCTATATCCATAATGAGAGGCACTCATCCTAGCCGTCGTCGTCCTGTCTCATCTGACGACGACATCGACAGCTAGATTCTCTATAAATACCTTAGTCCTTACCTCATTTGGACAAGGTGAAATATTGGACAAACGCCGTCTGCTGCCGATTTCTGTCTTGTGAATCAAACACTTAATTTACTCAAAACATACACAATCCATAGTACTCATGAGTTGATGCTATTACTCCCTCACCTGTCACACAGTGTTTAGAATCTATTGAGATTGCCTACTCCTCCTCCCTACACATAATCTCTTGATCATCTTATCACGTGTTGTTTCCCTAGGTCACGCGTAGCATGATAGTCACTGACACGCACATGATCGTTGCATCCGGATTCATACCCACACAAAATCTAAATTCTTTAATGGTATGATAATCATTAAGGCCTTCATCAACTCTTGAAGAATATAAGAATTAATGAAATTAAATCTTTTCCTTTTTTTCCCTTAATAGAAGTTAATGCTTCCTGTTGTATACTGATTTTAGTCTGTATATTTACTTAAATGTTATTAATATATATAAAATGAATCATAATTGTTTTAATTTAAATTAATTGTTGTCTGAAAATCAATGTATTGATGTCAAAGATTTTATTAGAAAAAAAGTATGTTTCAATCTTAAGTTGGGAAGCAATGTGACTGTCTAATCAACTATCTAACCATTAAAATAAATATAGTAATTGTAATATTAACCATTTTAGTGATTTGTCACGTTGAGTATGGTGTAGCGTTGGATGGTGACGGATTGGTCATATCAAAATTAATGACAGAACTATAGAATTCCCCTTAAGTTGTAATGTTTTATTTCTTTTTCTAATTATTTTTGTGTGAAGATATTCTCGCTACTTGAAATTTAAGGGGAAAAAAATAAGAATGCAAATTTTAGGGTGAAACTTACGGCTACTCTTATTTGAAAAAATATTAAAATATTAATTATATAAAAAAATTATTATAATACTAATATATATCATATTTAATTAAATGTGATAATTAATGATATTTATATAATTTTCTCGTTTAATTAATATTTATGTAACTTTTAACATATCAATACACAAGAAATTATCTAAAAAATTTAACATGAAAAAGAACAAGTATTGTTACGTATTTATTGTTCTCTAATTACATTAAAATCGTTGTTAATATACCTTTGGACTATGTTCTGAGTGGATGTGTGTCTTGTTAACATGAAAGTACGATCCCTTTTATATCCCAGCACTTTGTCTTACATTTGGCAACAACTTGATATGTATGCTGTATCCTTGACATGTAGAAAACATACCTTTCATTAAAAGGTAAGATGCATCCATCCGTTATTTTTTCTACATTTGTTTGGAGTTAAATTACATTGCTGGATCTACAATATTGGCAGAACTTAATAGTGTTTATTATAATGGTTTAACTCTGAGTTGGGAATTGAATTGCAAGAAAGTCTGCTTAGAAGTTGATAGTATGGTTGTTATTAACATGTTGAAGCTATTTGAAGCTAGTAGTATTCCTACAAGTTATATAATATGAAAATAAATAAATTATACAAAAGGGCGAAAGTGTCATTTATAGATTAATAAGAGGTTTTATGATCCATCTTAACATATATATTTTATGTCAAATGACAGACACTGATTGAGGACAAGAAGACATAGCTGTACATTCCTTGTAGCCGCTAGCCTTGGCTTTTTACATCGCAACCTTGAAGCTTATGCTACTGGCATTGGTGCCGCTTTCATGGCCATAGTTTCATTTGTTTAACGCCACACCTTCATACCAAATTTGTAAAGATTTCCAAGTTCTATATATTTGATAGCCTATCTTTTCTATTTTCAAAACCTATCCTAAGCTGTAAAAAACCTTAAGAGACCTCTTTAACCCATGATCTTTGTTTCAAGGAGATCAAGATCCAAGAACTTGTAATTGGTTATTTTCAATTCTTTAGTGATCTAAAAGAATGGTCTCTTCATAAAGTCTTTTATTTTTTGAAGAAAGTTAATCTTAGAGGAGTTTGAAGAAAATCCTAAGTTTCTTGTTGAGATTTCGTGTTTTGTGATCAAGGAGGAAGAAATGCAAGAAATAGGTAAATTGATCCTTTTTAATCCTTCTAATGATCTAAAAGTGTGATCTTTCTAAATTTCTTATTGATGTTGAAAGTCAAAATTTTGGAGAAATTTTGGGAAAAACCCTAAGTTTGGTGTTTGGAGATTCTGTGGTTTTACAATAAAAGGGAAAGTGTGTATGAATCTAGAAATTATAATTCTTTTGAGTTTAGGGTTTAGATTATAGTAGGAGTAATGATTATTTTGTGAAAATAAGTTTTGAGATAGTTTTGCTTATGTGATCAGGTGTTTTGGTGAAATTAGGTTTTTTGTTTCAAGAGTTATTATAGTATGACCTTATCTTGCTTGTTTTCTATGATTGAGGTTTAGTATTTGTAAACTGACTTAATGTTATCCAGTTATAAATTGATTTGCCACTTGTCTTTGGCTTGGTTTAGTAGATTGGGAGTACTGTGTTACTAGAATGACACCCTGATGATCTATGTGATGATTGTCTTGAGTGAGTTCGACACAGAGATGATTCTAATAGTTTAGGAGTGGTACAGTACGGTACCTAGGGTATGTGGGGAGTACCCAACACCACTATATATGTATCAAAGTATTTTGTATATAAAATTTGTTTTCATAAGTCATGAGTTACTCCAGTTTATGACCAGTTGCAAATGGTTCTAAACTATGTTATGCATGGCTAATTAAAGATAATAACTTATGTTTGTTGTATAATTCCTTAATTACATGTGAAATTTATATGATACTTGTTCATGCGCATGTGTTTGTGGTTTGGCATACTAGCTTTTGTGCTTATTCTTTCTATTTTTCAGGAGTAGGTGATGGTCCACTAGTCTTTGATCTATCAGCTATGATGTATATGTGTTATGGGTAGGACGATAGTGGAGCTGACTATCCTGCTAATTATTAGATATATTGGTTTGAAGATAGATAAAGGAAGATCCTATGAAGTTTTATATGTTTTATGATTTTGAAAATGTTTTATGAGACATTTCCTTAGGATGTTTTTAAGTTTATATCAAGTTGGCTTTTGATTTATACCAACTAGGTTGTTTAAAAGTTTTATTATTATTTCTATTGTTTTCAAAGGATCCTTATACATATTGATGTTATATGGAATTTTATTTTTGTGATTAGTAAAATAATAGCCCTAGCGTGTCTGTAAACCTCCAAATTTTACGATCGGTTAAGCTTAAACCCTAATTAGAAGGTCAACCGAAAACCCTAAAGTCAACAAACCCTAGTCAGATGCAACCGTTTAAGTCTAGCAAACACGTGTTCGTAACCCTAAGTGGGTAAGTAAGAGATTAGTATGTAGAATAGTTCATAATAATATAAAAGAACTTAAAAATATCAGATTAGTCAAACCGCGATTTGTTTTGAACCCGATCGGATACAGTTTTTTAAAAGTGTGTCCTGGACCTCAGAATAGTAAAAATATTCCATATATACCATTAGACTCGTAAGAATATAAAGTTTTTGATAATATCAGTTTTATAATTTTTCAATAACTAAAAAATCAGATATCACATTTATATGTGTGTTTTCTTACTACTGGTACTTTATTAGTCACATCTACTTTACATTACACTATTCTTCTATCTCTGTTTTTCCTTACAACCTATTCTTACAACCTATACACCTATTTCTTACAATTTTCATTTCCAATACAACTTCACATATCTCACATCTTACTTTTCATTAACAAAAATATAAAAAAAAAATTAAATCTCTCTCTCTCTCTTCCCTCGTTAATGTGCCAACCCCCTCCCTTTTCCCTCAATTTATCTTATTTTTCATTTATTTTATTAACACAATTTACCCTCCACTTTTTCCTATAAATACCAACCTATTCTTCGATTTCCTTCAAACCTTTCATACATTATTATTACTGTCACTCCCCGATGGGTACCCTAAACATGACAGTCCCCGTACACAATACTAAAGCCTAGAATGACTACCTAGTCATGCGAATGCTTCCATATCATGTACAAGACGTACATCACAAGCAAGGGAACGCATCGGAGCAATGAAGTTTACATTGATAATAATTAAGTAACAAGGCAAGGAGAATACTTAACATTACATGGTAAATTATAATTCTTAGGAGTATATCCCTCTATTGTCTTCAAATCAAAATAAATATACTTATTAAAAATTCCCAAAAAGCTAACATAACATGCATTATATATAAACCTTACAATAACTTCATCTTATGTTCTCATTGCCTTCTTAAAAGTTTAACATCCTTCCATGACTTCCTTAATGCCATGATCCTCGATTTAAGCCACGGGTATACCATTGCAACACAATCTATAGGGGTATAAGCTTACAACTAGCTTAGTGAGGTATTTTTTTCATTCGCACAGTGGTTTCAAACAAGTTCACTTAAAATTTCACACATATGCTATGCATACTATAAACCCCTAAAGTTTGTGATCAATTAAGCTTAAACCTAATCAGAAAGTCAACCGGAATCTTAAAATTCAACAAAACCTTAGTCAGACGTAACCATTCAAATCCGGCATTCCCGTTGAAGCAACCCTAAGAAAGTAAGTAAGAGATTAGTATGTAGAATAGTTCGTAATAACCTGTGAAAGCTTAAAAATATCAGATTAGTTAAACCACGATTCGTTTTGACCACGATCGGACATAGTTTTCGAAAAGCGTGTCCCGGGACTTATATTAGTAAAAATATTCCGAATATACCGTTAGACTCGTAAAAATATAAGGTTTTCAAAAATAGCAATTTCATAATTTTTTGGTAACTAAAAATATCAGATATCGCAATTATACGCGTATTTTCTTACTACCGATATTTAAATTGTCCTGTCTACTTTACATTACACTATTTATTACTATTCTACACTATTTATCTATCTCTACTTTTTCGTACAATCTACTTTTACAAAATACCTCTATTCTCTTACAATTTTCATTTCCAATACAACTTCACATCTTTCATATCTTACTTTCATTAATAAAAACAAAAAAAATAAATTTTACTCTTCCTTCCTTACATGATTTGCGTCGGCTCCCTCTCTCCTCTCCTTAATTTGTTTTGTTTTTGAATTATTTAATTAACACAAATTTCCTCCCACATTTTCCTATAAATACCCCTCTTCCTTCACTGTCACACCCGTCCCCCACTACGGAGGTTCTGGATATGATGCTAGGGCAGACAACTGCCACAGGCCCCCTAGTGATAATGGTCGACATCCACCCTCAGGTGAGACCCCAACCAACGCATGCCCCGAAGGATACCACGGGCACTATAAGTATTGTTACCCTCAGGATGGATTGACCCCAGTCTGCAGCCTCTAGGGATCGAACCCATGACCTGAGACTTTTGCCTGCCCCAAAGGCAGCACCTCTTACCAATTGAGCTGTCACACCCCGCCCCTGCAGGCGACGGCGATGCGATGCCAGGGCAGACAAACCCACCATTGGCCCCCTAGTGGTAATGGCCGACACCACCATTGCATCATGGTGACCCTAACCAACGCATGCCCCGCAGGGTACCATGGGCACTATAGGTATTGTTACCCTTAAGCAGAGTTGAACCCAGTCTGTAGCCTCTAGGATTCGAACCCAGACCTAAGGCTTTTGCCTGCCCCAAAGGCAGCACCTCTTACCAATTGAGTTGCAGCTCAACTATAAGAGGTGCTGCCTTTGGGGCAAAAGCCTTAGGTCTGGGGTTCGAATCCTAGAGGCTGCAGACTGGGTTCAACTCTGCCTAAGGGTAACAATACCTATAGTGCCCGTAACCCTGCGGGCATGCGTTGGTTGGGGTCACCATGCAATGGTGGTGTCGGCCATTACCACTAGGGGCCAGTTGTAGGTTGTCTACCCTAGCATCGCATCGCCGTCACCTGCGGGGGCAGGGTGTGACATTCACACCTTCCATACACAAAAAAATTACTCTCTCAAAATTCTACAAGAATTCTCTCTCAAAGTTATCTCAAGTTTAGTTTTCATAGGTATTTCTTCAGGTTTCTTTTATGTTCATTTACTTAGTATGAGCTTAGTGTGTGTTTCTAAACCATGAAGGTTAAAGAAAGCAACAATAAGTTCATACTTTGTTTTGTTTATGAATCTAATTTCTATTATGTTGCTTTCATATATATATATAATATATATAACTAAATATATCTATGTAGCTATATATATCTTTTAGAGCATATGAACTCCTTTGTTTTGCAATTTATTTACTTTCATGTTGTTTTAAGATTAATCTTTCTAGTTTTAGACTTGTCTTCATCAAATCAAAACATTTTCTTTTTCTTTTTCTCTTTAGGACTAGTCTTTTCTTAGTCCCAGGATACCTTGATGAAGCTAAGGTTCCAATACTTGATATATTCTTTACTAGCTTATTTCTTTAATTTTTATGTCTTTCTTATGTTTTCATAATTTTATGATTCATATTTAAAATCATGCATGAACATATTGATTTTGTCTCAACAAGATATATGAGGAAAAGTTTTCTTAAAATAGAAATTATTCTCTAAAAAAAAGTGGGAAGTAAATTTTCATAAAAACTTAGGAATTTGTCTTAACAAATTTTCTAAGAAAATCTAGAGGAGTTCATAGGAATTTTGCAATACATACATAACATGGAAAGAAATTCTTGAGTAAACAAAAGTTTTACTGAACTTCACTTTTTCATCAATACTAGTTTGACAAATACCAAGAAATCCCTTTCATAAAAGTAGAAAGATCTTAAGAAATAAGGAAATTATTTCTATAGAATTTTTATTACCTTCAAAAAGTATTAGAAACTAAGCTTAGAAAATAGAAATCATTCTTTGGAAATTTAAAAAGACTAAGGAAAAGAAAAATACTCATTTAAAATAACTTGAGATATTCTCTAGCAAAATAAGAGGAATTTTCAAAAGTTTCACTTTTTCTTTAAAAGACTTTACTTTTACCAAAAAAAATTCATGGTTTGAGACATCTTCATTAATTTCATACATTTGATATGAGTCAATAAATATATGTAAATACATTTCAAGGGTTTTACAAACTATTATAATATCTATCTCTTTGATATGAGTTTTTGTTAAAAGAAGAAATACAAGTTTTGTGAAAATTCATGATGAATCTGATCACCAATATTTCGAAACTCAAACGACTTAGCTTGATGAAAATAGTTTTAGAAATAGGTAGATCTTTTCAATTAAGTAGAAAACGATATATAATATGCGAAATTCCGAGTTAAAATGAGCAAGTTATGGCCATTTTAAGTTGGAATTTCCTTCAATCCAATTTTACCACGAATTTAAGATAGATTTAGAATTTTCAAAGATAGAAATTCTATGAAAGACTCATTTTGGGTATTTCATCTTGTTCAGGTGAAGAAGGAACCGAGATCACTTTCCCGGAAGACTACTTCGATTAGGAGCGATTGTCATGGAGTGAGTTAATTCCTTACTAGTTATATTTCCTTAGTTATGCTTGTAATAGTAGCACTAGAAAATAACGAAAAATAAATGAACAAATATTGTGTGACTTGAATTCAATGACTGATTAAATAAAAGTTAAGAATATCGAAAGAGGAGGTGATGAATATTTATGTTATCTTGTATTGATGAATATTGTTTTGATCGCCTTTAACCTGAACTCAATATTATTTGGTTAAACCTATATTGAAAATATTCATGCATATCATATTTTTGAGTCACATTTGTTTCACTACTATTCTTCGTGTGGGAAATGAGGAGTTATGTGTGGCTAGTAGGAGCCAGAAAGTTTACATGGGCAAGTAGGAGATGGAAAGTCTACAGGGCGAGCAGGAGCCAGTAAATCTGCAATTATTGATGGTCATATGGGCCTGTAACCTCCCAACCCCCGACATGGAGGGCATAAAATCCATGCTACACATGGTTTCCAGTTAATCTCCTGTATTTTGTTTGCTCATGTGATTGATGCATTCTCATAAGAATGTTTAAATACTCGTCTGATATATGGAAATATTTTGTAGATGAGAGTTATCTCACTAAGCTAGTTTTACTTATACCCCTATAGCTTTTTGTTACAATATGATTATCTATGGTTGGCACCAAGGAGCCCCGTTTGCCAGGTATGAGCCAAAGTGTAAACCCCTAAAGTTTTGAGATTAATTTAAGCTTAAAACCTAATTAGAATGTCAACCGAAATCCCAAAGTCAACAAAACCCTAGTCTTTTGCAACCGTTCAAGTCCGGCATTCCTGTTTAAGCAACCCTAGGAAAGTTAGTAAGAGTTTAGTATGTAGAATAGTTCATAATAACCTGAGAAAGCTTAAAAATATCAGATTAATCAAACTGCGATTCGTATTGAGCACAACCAAACACAGTTCTCGAAAAAGCGTGTCCCGAGGCTCGAATTAGTAAAAATATTCTGAATATATCGTTAGTTTCGTAAAAATATAAGATTTTCAAAAATCAATTTCATAATTTTTCGGTAACTAAAAATATCAGATATCGCAATTATACACTACCGGTACTTAAATTGTCATGTCTACTTTACATTATACTATCTTCTACTATTCTACACTATTCATCTATCTCTACTTTTTCTTACAACTTACTCTTACAACCCATACCTCTATTTTTTTATAATTTTCATTTTCAATACAAATTCACATATTTTATATCTTACTTTTCATTAATAAAAATACAAAAAAAAAAAATTTCTCCCCCCTTTCTACTACAAGTAGCGCCAGCCCTCTCTCTCTTCCTCTCCAATTTTTTTATTATCATTTATTTAATTAACACAATTAACCTTCCATATTTTCCTATAAATACTCCATCTTCCTTCCACTTCCTTCACAACTTCCATATATTAAAATTGCTCTCCAAAAATCTTTCCACAAACTCTCTCAAGTTTCTCTAGTTTCTACTACTTTTCTAGTAATAGTTTTAGCTTTCTAAAGTGTTCATTTACTTAGTATGAGCTTAGTGTGTGTTTCTAAACCATGAAGGTTAAAGAAAGTAATAATATGTTCATACTTTGTTTTTGTTCATGGATATGTAGCTATACATATATATATATATATATATCTTTTAGAGCATATAAGCTCATTTATTTTGCAATTTATTTACTTTCATTGCAATATATTTACTACCTTGCAATTTATTTACTTTCATGTTGTTTTTAAGACTAGTCTTTCTAGTCTTAAACTTGTCCTCATCAAGTTAAAACATTTTCTTTTTCTTTATGGGACTAGTCTATTCTTAGTCCCAGGATACCTTAATGAAGCTAAGGTTCTAATACTTGATTTATTTCTTTACAAGCTTATTCTTTTAAGTTATTATGTTTCCTTATGTTTTCATAACTTTATGATTCATATTCATGCATGAACATAATGATTTTTCTCAACAAAATAAATGAGGAAAGGTTTTCTTAAAATAAAATTCTTTTCTAGAAATAAAAGTAGGAAATAATTTTCTTAATAAACTTTTCTAAGAAATCTAGAGGTGTTCATAAACATACATAGAAAGAACTTTTTGAGTAAACAAAGTTTTACTAAAACTTCACTTTTTCATCAAGTATTAGAAATTCTTTTCATGAAAATGGAATAATCTCAAGAAACAAGGAAATTATTTCTATAAATATAGAAATTGTTATTACTTTCAAAAAGTGTTCGAACTAAGCTTAGAAAATAAAAATCATTCCTTAGAAATTTAAAAAGACTACGGAAATTAAATTTAGGAAAAGAAAATACTCATTTGAAATAACTTAAGATAATTTTCAAAGGAAAATAAAAAGGAATTTTTCAAAAGTTCACACTTTCCAAAATCTTTAAAAGACTTTACTTTTTCATGGTTTGAGATAACTTCATTAACTTCATAAATTTTGATATGAGTCAATAAATATATGTATATACATTTCAAAGGTTTTACAAACTATTATAATATCTATCTCTTCAAAATGAGCTTTTGTTAAAAGAAGGAATTCAAGTTTGTGAAAATTCGTGGTGAATCTGGTCACCACTTTTTCAGAACCCAAATGACTTAGTTTGATGAAAATAGTTTTAGAAATAAATAAATCTTTTCGAATAGGTAGAAAACGGTATATAATATGCGAAATTCCGAGTTAAAATGAGCAAATTATGGCCATTTTAAGTTGGAATTCCGTCCAATCCGATTTTACTGCGATTTTAAGATAGATTTAGAGTTTTCAAGAATAGAAATTCTATGAAAGACTCATTGTGGGTATTTCATCTTGTTTAGGTGAAGAAGGAACCAAGATCACATTCCTGAAAGACTACTTCGATTAGGAAGCTACCGACATGGAGTGAGCTAATCATTTACTAAGTTACATTTCCTTGTGTGTGATTATAGGTAGTAGCACTAGAAGATAAGAAAAAGATAAAATTATTGTATGATTTAAATTTATGATTGGTTGAATATAAGTTAAGAATATCGAAAGAGGAATTGATAATTAAATTGTGATTCTTGCATTGATATGATGAATATTGTTTTTGATCACCTTTAACTTGAACTCAACATTAACTGGTTAAATTTATATCAAAAATAATTCATGCATATCATATTTGTGAGTCGCATTTGTTTCACTGCTATTCTTTGTGTAGGGAAACGAGGAAGTAGTAGTGGTGGCTAGTAGGAGCCGGAAAGCCTACATGGGCCAGTAGGAGCCCGAAAGTTTATAGAGCGAGCAGGAGCCAGCAAATCTGCAAGTATTGATGGTCGTATGGGCCAGTGACCTCCCAACCCCCGACATGGAGGGCGTAAAATCCATGCTACATATGATTTTTCGGTTAATCTAGTGTATTTTGTTTGCTTATGTGTTTGGTACATTTTCATATGATTATTTAAATACTTGTTTGATTTATGGAAATGTCTTGTAGATGGGAATTATCTCACTAAGCTAGATTTGCTTATACCCCTATAGCTTTTTGTTACAGTATGATTATCTTTGGTTGGCGTCGAGGAGCCTAGTATGCCAGGTATGAGCCAAAACCACTAGGAGTTTTTGGGAGAAGTTATATATATTTAGTTTTGAACATAGACTTCTGAGAAAATCTCTATAGTAGACTTATGTTATAGTTACATTTACTTTGTTAATGGTTTAGTTGAATCAAGACCATTTAAGATGGGGGAATGCCCCTAAGATGATGTAAGAGTTTGTTATTTAAATGAAGATTTCATGTTTATTTATATAGTTCTTGCTTGTTTATTTATCTACTTAAATGTAATACCCTTGTGAGTCTCCTACTACCTTGGAAGCACGCCTTGCATGCGATATCGAAGCTTTCGCGTGACTAAGGTTGTCATTCATTAGCTTTAATATTATATGCGGCAGACTGCCACGTTAGGTACCCTCCGGGGCGTGACAGTTTAAGTTGGTATCAGAGCGCAAGTTTTAGATAAAAGATAGTAGAAATAGACTTTAATAGATAGTAAGAAGTTAGAACTTAAGCTTACGATCTGATCCTCTTCTTTTCTATTTGATAGCTAACATTCCCCAAAGTTAAGGAAAAATCCCAAAATTTCCTTAAAGACCCAGATGAGACCTTTGTGAACTACCGCTTTAGGTTGAGAGTCCTATGTGAAGAATTTGCATTAGTTGGAAGACCCCGAACCGCCAAAGAAATGTTTAAGCTGTAGAGGAAAGGTTTGAAACATTCTTTATGGAGAAACTTGCTCAGAGAACTGAGATTCGATGCCGTAAGCAGACGAAGGTGGAGTGATGTGGAGGTGATCTACGTGGTGGAAAGGATAATGGTTTTTATGTATAGAGAGACCATGCTCCAAGAGATGAACTTTATCTTAAAGGCGAAGGAACCTGACAGGACCTAGACTTTCGAACAAGGAATAAGTTAGGACCCCTTTATATCTATGCGCATGATGAGTTGGCAAACCATAGAGACTGGCTAAGGGCTGACGCGGAAGAATGGTTCTATTGGTATGCTAACTACAGACATATTGTCCCCATGCCATCAAAATGTAGTACCCAACCAAACTCCATCGGAATGTAGCTGGACGTAATCCCAAATGAGGATTTCATCATGGAAGATGCCCAAGGGAATGAAGGAAATGGAGAGGTAGAAGGAGACCCTGAAGAAGACCATGTCGAAGACCCAGAACCTGAAGAAACTCCGTCTGCATCTCTTTGGGAAGATAGTCCCCTGATTCCTAGTCTAGTACCTCTGCGAAGGTTGAGTCAGATGTTCCCATGAGACAGTTGCAAGAAACAACCCTGTGATGATCTCTAACTCAGGGGAAGAAGAGAGAGATAACCTGCAATGGAGGAATGCTTTTGAACCAAGTGGATTTTTCAGGAGCAGATCTCAAACCCCTACCGTAGCAGTGGCCCCTAAAGGAGGAAACAAAGAAAGACAGGAGGCAACAAATGACACCACCCAAGGAGAAAGGATTTCTATGTACGAAGAAGTATGGCCATCTCAGGCAGAGATCACCTCGAGGTACAGAGGAAAGAGGATGACCGTAAGCCAATATCTGCGACAGTTTGTCAAGAGGCAAAAAGGTTCCTCTAGCCGAAGCATGAACCCAGCACCATCACCGTGAGGAAGGAAAGATTGAGGAAGGAAGGAGTGAAGGAGATGAGCACAACCCCGATGAGTCCAACAAAGCCTTTTTCTTAGGATTAGGATAGGCATATCCTTGCTTGAAATGCATGAATGTTCTTGCTTTTAATGATTATGTTTTAAGTAATTCCTATTCTAAACAACTATCTTTTGCTGAGAATGGTTTTAACCTTCTCAAGACTATGTAAGGGTTATCACCCTCTTCTGTATTAATGAAAAGTACCTTATGTTTAATTTAATGATTTTTTATTTGATTACCTTAAATATTTCCTGTGCAAATTTCCGATATTTCTGATCTTTTTCCCCTTATAAATATTTAAGAAGTCTAAAACTAAGAATAATTAACAGACGAGGTAGGAGAGCTAGGAGACGTGAACGTCGCACATCTAATAATGTCCCAGCTGAGCCAGAAAATCCACCAGCAGGCCAACAAGCGGCACCACCAAATCCCCCACAAAACCAACAAGGCGATGTTTGGGCTACGATCAACCAACTAGCTGGTCTGGTTAATAACTTTATGCAACATGCACAGAACATGCCACCACCAGCTGCCAATGCACTGGAAGCAACAGTTGAGGCACCAGCACCACCAGAAGCTGAATCTCAGACTGTTCCTTTACTAGTACCATCGCCACCTCGACCTTACCGAAGTTTCTTGCCTGACTTCATCAAAAGTAATCGATACATGGGAGTTTCAGAAAGCGAGATGAAGCGGAGGACTGGCTAGCACAGATAGAAAAATTATTTGCTGCATATGAAGTGCCCCATCACCTTCTTGGATTATGGCACTGTCGAGCCTGGATTTTTCCACTAATCTGGTTCATTTCTCCTAACCCGATTCACATTAAACTCGAACCTATTTAACATGAATCCTCGACTAGGGGTTAAGAGAAATTTTAATTTTTGAAAATGATTTAGAGTCGCCACCCGATACAAATCGGGAAAAAATAAAAGCTAGGATCAATGGGTCGGTTGATCCTAACTTAGCTACTAGTCTGCGAAAATTTGATTTGAAAAATCAACTTTTAAAACCAGATATCATGGATTCGGGGGCTAACCTATTAAAACCAAATGGTTACCACTTTTGGAATTTTAAATTTATAACCTATCCTTTATATGCTCAAAAATTCAAATAAAACATTATAACAGAAATATTTACAAGTCAAATCATTCATTTTTGTTTTTTATGTGCTTTTCTTCATTTTTATTTTTTATTATTATTATTTTTTTTTTTACAAAAACTTAGATTTACAAAAGAATTATTCACAATATTAAAAACAAAAATTTTTTTTTATTTTTAATGTCGCCCCGCAGGTGCCTACGTACTCGCTAATCGAGATCAGACAAAACGTAGTTCTTTTAAAAAAAACTTTAATTTGTTGGTCAATTTTAATTTTTGAACTATTCTCAATTTAAGTTCATTAAATTTTATATTTTTATGAAAATCATTTTTGATGGTCCTATGATCTAATCAATTGATTTTCATTTCATGAAAACATATTTTTCTAAGTCCAAAAATCATTTTTTTTAAAAAAAATTTTGGTTTTGGAAAATCCAATTTTGTCATTTTTATTTATTTTATCATTATTATCATTATTTTTTTATTATTTTTTTAATAATCATTACATAAATTCACAACATGTTCAAAATATTTTACAATATATTAAAATTATTTTTCATGCATTAAATATGCATTTCTAAAGCAATTTATGTATAAATATATATTAAAAATATTCAAAAATATCAAAAAAAATAAATTTATATGAAAATTAATTATTTTGATTTTTCTGGATTTTTCTGAATTTTTTTGAATTTTTCTGAATTTTTTACTATTTTTTCCTATTTTCTGAAATTAATTATATAATAAAAATATAATAAAATAATGCGGATTGACCTGGACCGTTGGATGGAGCGGGCGCGATCTGGATCGTCTGATCTGAAGACCAATCCCAGCCGTCTGATTTTGTTGACTCAATCTGGAGCGTTAATTTGTTTGATGAAATCTGGGCCGTCTAATCTGCTTGATCAAATCTGGGTCGTCTGATCTGCTTGATGAAATCTGGGCCGCTGATCTGCTTGATCAAATCTGGGCCGTCTGATCTGCTTGATGAAATCTGGGCCGCTGATCTGCTTGATCAAATCTGGGCCGCTGATCTGCTTGATCAAATCTGGACTGTCTGATCTGGATGATGGAATCTGGGCCGTTGATCTGCTTGATCAAATCTGAACCATCTGATCAGCTTGATTAAATCTGGGCCGCTGATCTGCTTGATCAAATCTGGGCCGCTGATCTGCTTGATCAAATCTGGGCCGTCTGATCTGCTTGATGAAATATGAGCCGCTGATCTGCTTGATCAAATCTGGACCGTCTGATCTGGATGATGGAATCTGGGCCGTTGATCTGCTTGGTCAAATCTGGACCGTCTGATCAGCTTGATTAAATCTGGGCCGCTGATCTGCTTGATCAAATCTGGGCCGTCTGATCTGCTTGATGAAATATGAGCCGCTGATCTGCTTGACCAAATCTGGACCGTCTGATCTGGATGATTGAATCTAGGCCGTCTGATCTAGGCTGACCGTTGACCGACGACCGTTGACCGATGACCGGCCGGGTTGGACTTCGGATTTTCGGGTCGGATCCGACCCGATCGGGCGAGGAAGACGATTACGCGACTTTTCGGGGTGAATTCCGCCGCGGCTCCGGTGGTCGTCGGCAGCTGGGAGCTTGTCGGCCCGACTTCTGGTGCGACGGTGAAGCTTCTGGTGGTGGTGGCGTGCACCCAGAACGGCGGCAAGAGGCGGCTCCGGTGGTGGTCGTACGGCGGTAAGGATGAAAAAAATTAAAAAAAAAAAAATTGCAGAGATTAATTTGAGCAATTCGAGCAAATCTAAGCACACTAAATCATCTAAATCAAGTTCCTAACATTCTTGAAACATTCAATTTGGATCAAATCTGATCCAAGAACTTCGAATTTGAAAAAATTCGAATTTTAACCCTAAACTTGAAAACTTCGAATTGATCCTATTGTGTATGTGTTTCTTCGAAATTGACTTGTGCCTTTTGATCCTAGGACCCCCTATTTATAGGTTTCAAGCTCAATTTTACGTTTCCTACAGTTTCAGAAATGAATCGATTTTTGCCTCTTGATTTTTCACGAATTTAATTCGAAAATTCGTGATTAATTTGTTTGAAACTGATGAATTGATGATTGATTTCTCATATCCTTCATCAAATCATTTAATTTGGGTAGATAAATCATCCAATTTTCATTCAATTCTTGTAACTCCTCATTTATGTGCAATTGAATGCTTTGCCAATTGTATTTTTTCCCAAATTTTTTTAGCACGAATTTTGTGACTTTTGGGTTGTTTTTACACATGAATTGTGCACTAATCTTTCATATTCCATAACTACTTTGCAATGGCATCATCAATTTTAATAATTAATGATGTTTTGTCAGTTAAAAATTGATGCAAAGTAAGGCAAAAGTCACTTTGAGAAAGATGAAAAGGCAAAAATGATAAAAAGGCAAAAAATTTGCCTTTGCTAGGGTTTGAACCTGTGTCCTTGAGCTTGAGTGTGTTTGGGTCAATGTATTTAACCAACAGGCCATTTGGCCTGTGCCTTGATCACTTAACCAACTTCATCAATACTTAAGGCTTTTGGAAAAATGAGTTTAATTAAATTTAAGCCTTAATTAATTGGGCAAAAATTAGTGTCTACAGCTGCCCCTCTTTGTGGTAAAGTTTGAACAAAACTTTTGCTACAAAGACAAAAAGATAACCAATTTTTGCTTAGCTTCTCCTCCCAAAAGAGATTTTTATCTTGTCTAAACCATCTGTCGAGTTTAGACTTTGAGATTCGCTAGGTCAACTGTCGACCTAGACTTAGAAAACTGATAGACCATCTGTCGTCTAGATTTTGAAAAATGATAGCCATCTGTCGGCCTAGATTTTGAAAAATGATAGGCCATCTGTCGGGCCTAGATTGATAGACCATCTTCGGGTCTAGATTTTGAAATTTGCTAGCCATCTGTCGGGCCTAGATTGATAGACCATCTGTCGGTCTAGATTTTGAAATTTGCTAGGCCATCTGTCGGGCCTTGATTGATAGACCATCTGTCGGGTCTAGATTTTGGAATTTACTAGGCCATCTGTCGGGCCTAGATTTTGAAAAATGATAGGCCATCTGTCGGGCCTAGATTGATAGACCATCTGTCTGGTCTAGATTTTGAGATTTGCTAGATCAACTGTCGGACCTAGACTTAGAAAACTGATAGACCATCTGTCGGGTCTAGATTTTGAAAAATGATAGGCCATCTGTCGGGCCTAGATTTTGAAATTTGCTAGGTCAACTGTCGGACCTAGACTTAGAAAACTGATAGACCATCTGTCGGGTCTATATTTTGAGATTTGCTAGGTCAACTGTCGGACCTAGACTTAGAAAACTGATAGACCATCTGTCGGGTCTAGATTTTGAGAAATGATAGGCCATCTGTCGGGCCTAGACTAAAAAACTGATAGACCGTCTGTCGGGTCTAGATTTTGAGATTTGCTAGGTCAACTGTCGGACCTAGACTTAGAAAACTGATAGACCATCTGTCGGGTCTAGATTTTGAGAAATGATAGGCCATCTGTCGGGCCTAGACTAAAAAGACTGATAGACCATCTGTCGGGTCTAGACTTTAGAATACTGTTAGGTCATCTGTCGGACCTATGGGCTTTAATTTGGTCATTTGCCGGACCTACGGGCTTTGGTTTGGTCATTTACCGGACCTATGGGCTTTGGTTTGATCATTTGGTCTTGGTCATTTTTTAGTGGATGGATTTCTGAATTCTGTCTTGATCACCATCTTGGATAGATTTCTGAATTCTGTCTTGATCACCATCTTGGATAGATTTCTGAATTTTTGTCTTGATCACCATCTTTAGTGGATGGATTTCTGAATTCTGTCTTGATCACCATCTTTAGTAGATGGGTTCCTGAATTTTGTCTTGATCTTGAAAGAATGGATTTTGTGTTTGGTCAGTATTAGACTATCTGTCGAGTCTAGACTGAGGGGTACTTGTGAATTATTAGTCCACTGGGAGTTTTTTTTATGATAATTTTGGTTCCATATCCAAAAAGCATGCTTCAATTTTCTATCAAAATTAGTTATCCTTGCAGTAATATTTTCTTTTAAAATAAGAACAATCAACAGACCAAACTGTATAAACGCATTCATTCAGCATTATAAGATGCTCAAACTTCTTTATCTGATGATTCAAATGGTGTTTGGTTGTAAATTTATTTGGAAGAATTTTGTGGGTTAGGCTTTGATTTGACTTTAAAGAATTTCAGGCTTTGATTTGACTTCAGAGAATTTCAGGCTTTGATCCGACTTCAGAGAATTTCAGGCTTTGATCCGACTTCAGAGAATTTCAGGGATATCAACTTTGTTTATAATTAATCAAAATAAAATCAATTGTTCACTTGAAATGACAAATTTTATTGATCAAGGATAATACAACTTTACAGCATCTGAGTTTACAGGATCCTTTAAATTGGGTCCATCCATTTGGGAAAGGATTAATGCTCCTCCCGACAAGACCTTCTTCACTATATATGGTCCTTCATAATTTGGTGTGAACTTTCCTCTGGAATCTTGCACATTTGGCAGCATTTTTCTCAGAACCAAATCACCTTCTTGGAAATTTCTTGGCTTAACTTTCTTATTAAATGCTCTAGCCATCCTTTGTTGATATAATTGCCCATGACACATGGCAGTCAATCTTTTTTCATCTAAAAGATTTAAATGTTCAACCCTTTGTCTAACCCATTCAGCTTCTTCGAGCTCTGTTTCAGCCAGTACTCGGAGCGAAGGAATCTCAACTTCTACTGGTAAAACGGCTTCAGTTCCATATACCAGGAATAGGGTTGCCCCAGTTGACACTCTTACAGAGGTTCGATACGCCATCAATGCTAATGGGAGCATTTCATGCCAATCTTGTATGCAATTGTCATCTTCTCAATGATTCTCTTGATGTTTTTGTTGGCGGCTTCTACTGCTCCATTCATCTGTGGGCGATATGGAGTGGAATTCCGGTGTTTAATCTTGAATTGCTGACATAAATCAGTCATTGCATTGTTTCAGATTTGTACCATTATCGGTAATGATTTTCTGGAGTTCCATATCGAGCAATGATATCTCTTTTGATGAATCGCACCACAACGGCTTTTGTCACACTGGCGTATGAAGCAGCTTCAACCCACTTGGTGAAGTAATCGATCGCAACTAGTATGAATCGATGACCATTTGAAGCTTTTGGCGAAATTGGCCCAATTACATCTATTCCCCATATTGAGAACGGCCATGGTGTTGACATTGACTGTAATTCCTTCGGAGGAGCATTTATCTTGTTTGCGTAAATTTGACATAAATGACAAGATCTCACATGTTTGATACAGTCTGATTCCATGGTTAACCAGAAATATCCTAGCCTCATAATCTTTTTAGCTAGCATATATCCGTTCATATGAGGTCCACATACTCCCTCATGAACTTCTTCCATTAATTTTTGGGCTTCTTTTTCATCTACACATCTCAACAGGGTTGTATCAAACGACCTTCTGTATAAGGTATCTCCACTTAACAAGAAATGACTCGCCAGACGCCTCAATGATTTCTGATCCTTCTTTGTAGCATACTCAGGATAGCTACCTGTTTGCAAGAAAATTTTGATATCTTGAAACCATGGTTCGTTTGATTCAATCACAGCACAGAATGCGGGTTCACTTCTTATTCGGACTTGCAAAGGTTGTATTCTTACTCCTTCAGTGAACTGGATCAAAGAGGCCAGAGTAGCCAATGCATCAGCAAATTGATTTTGAGTTCTCGGCACATAAGTGAAGGAAATTTCTTTGAATCTTCCTGCTAACTCAGCCAAGTGATTATGATAAGGAATCAACTTGGGATCCTTAGTTTTGAACTCGCCTCGAGTTTGGAAAATGATAAGTGATGAATCTCCAAACACTTCGAGCTCCTCGATATTCATTTGAATTGCCATTTCTAATCCCATGATGCATGCTTCATATTCCGCTACATTATTTGTGTAAGGAAACATTAATCTGGCTGATGCCGGGAACTGTTCTTCTTTCGGTGAGATAAGGACTGCCCCTATTCCACACCCGTATACGTTGGCTGCTCCATCGAAATACAACTTCCAACTGTTGCTTTCGACTTCTGTTTCTGCTATCCTGATACCTTCATCTGGAAACTGATCTTGTTCCTTCAATTCTTCGTCATCAACTGGGCTTTCTGCGAGTTGATCAGCTAAAACTTGTCCTTTGACTGAACTTTGACTTACATAAGTGATATCAAATTCAGAAAGTAGCATCTGCCATTTCGAGATTCGACCAACCAAAGCCGGTTTGCGTGCTAAGTATCGCAATGGATCATGCTTCGTAATCAACTCGATCGAGTAAAGAGCGTATACTGCTAAGTCTGTGCATAACCCATACTAATGCACAGCAGGTTTTTTCTATCTCTGAATACTTTTGTTCTCCATTTGAGAATTTCTTACTTAATAGTAAACAGCTCTTTCTTTTCCTTCCTCATCTTTTTGCCCGAGCACACACCCATGGATTCAGGAAGAATTGTCAAGTACAAGAACAATGGTTTCCCCGGTTTTGGAGTAACCAGTACTGGTGGATTCGTCAGATATTGCTTTATCCGATTAAAGGCTTTTTCACATTCGTCATTCCATTCAATTAGGGCATTCTTCTTCAGCAGTTTAAACAGCGGTTGGCATTTCAGTCAACTGTGATATGAATCGAGCAATGTAATTCAATCTTCCCAAGAGGCCTCTGATTTCTTTTAATGTTTTTGGTGGAGGCAAATCCTGAATTGCCTTGACTTTATCAGGATCGATTTCTATCCCTTTTTGGCTAACCATGAATCCTAATAATTTTCCAGATGTCACTCCGAAAGTGCATTTTTCTGGATTCAATTTCAACTGAAACTTCCTTAATCTTTCAAAAAGCTTCCTTAACACCACTACATGATCCTCTCCTTCCTTTGTCTTGGCGATCATGTCATCTACATATACTTCCACCTCTTTGTGCATCATATCATGAAGTATAGCAAGCATTGCTCGTTGATAAGTTGCCCCGGCATTCTTGAGACCGAAAGGCATGACTTTGTAACAAAAGTTCCCCAGGCTGTAACGAATGTGGTTTTGACCTTATCTTCTTCGGCCATTAATATCTGATTATACCCTGAAAATCCATCCATGAATGAAAATAGATGATTTCCAGCGGTATTGTCCACTAAAACATCGATGTGAGGCAACGGGAAATTATCTTTCGGGTTGCTTTGTTTAGATCTCTGAAATCCACACAAATTCTCACTTTCCCGTTTTTCTTAAGTACTGGCACTATATTTGATACCCAATCCGAATAATCAGAAACCTCAATGAATCCTACTTCAAGCAACTTTTTTACTTCATCCTTGATTTGGAGGAGTAAATCCGGCCTAAATCGCCTTAATTTTTGCTTTTAGGTTTAAAATCCTCCTTTGTTGGCAATTTGTGAACCACAATGGATGGGTCTAAACCGGGCATATCGCTATACGACCATGCAAAAACATCCAAGTATTCGGCTAGTAACTTGGTTAAATCTTGTGCCGTGCTCTCAGGCAATTTTCCCCCTATCTCAGATTCCTAGGGTTTTCGCTTGTTCCCAAATTAATCACTTCAATGGTTTCGGGAATTTCAATCCTTCCTTGTTCAAAATTTTGCCAAATTTCTTGTGTTCTAAATTGATAATCAATATCATCTTCAACGTCTAACCCAGTAGAGTTAGAGGTGATATTGATATTTTCATTAATTATACGCGCGAGATATCCCTGAACTTCATCACAATTGTCGAATCTGGTTGAATATGAATGAGGAATGTATGAGAATATGAAAGCACAAACGAAATAAATTTCATTAAACTGGGACGGTGTTTAAGTACACTTATTTGAGCATCACATAATACTGAAAAACACAAAACACAAATCTAGTCTTAGATAAGTTCTTACTTAAAAGACTTAATACTAGCGCAAGGCACAGAGAACCAATTTCTCAAGATCATTTCTTTGGATGAAGCATCTTCTTTGATATCATCTGGCTGCTGGATATGATGTGGCTTTGGAAAGGAATGGCTGATGTGAGGGATTTTGATAATTGGATCATACTCCTTGTCGAGCTTCCTCCTTCTCATTTGGTTTTTCATTTCTGCCACTTCAGCACAAGTGGGGGAATAACCCAGTCCAAAGGTTCCCACCTGAGTTTCTTTCTCATCATTCATCATACAGACTTCGTCAAACATTTGGAGCCCGAAGTCTTCTTCTCCTTCTTTTCCAATGTAAGGGACAGCTCTCCTTGTAAATGGCATAATCCTGTTCTCCCATAACAGTGATGAGTTGACCATTGGCTATGAACTTAACCTTCTGGTGCAGGCTTGATGGTATTGCCCTGGCAGCATGGATCCATGGTCTTCCCAACAGCAGATTGAATGTTCTGGGGATATCAATCACTTGGAAAGGAATAATGAAAGTTTGAGGCCCGATGGTGACTTCTAACTCCACTTCACCTATTATATCTCTTTTTGACCATCAAAAGCACGAACCACAGTAGAGCTTGGTTTGATGTCTGACGGTTCAATCCCCAATAGGCTCAAAGTGGCTAAGGGGCACACATTCAAAGAGGATCCATTGTCACTAATACTCGAGAGATCTTTCCACAGCTTTTGACTACATGAAGAGGGCCTTGTTATGTTGATCCCTTCCTCTCCCAGTTCTTCAGATGAAAAATGATTTGCTCATTTGCAAAGATTGAGTTGATTATATGCCCCAAGCTTCTTCTGATACACCTTCTGGAACTTTCACTTCTTCTAAGGCTTTGAAAAGAGCCTCACGGTGTACATTAGAGCTAATCAGCAGACTCATGAGCGATATTTGGGCAGGTTTTGGCCAACTGCTCGACAACTTTGTATTCACTTGCTTTCATCAGTTTTGCCAATGCTGACTTCTCTTCATCTTTCTTCCCTTCTTCATTTTGCTGCTGTGGCATATTCACAGTTGCATTCTTCCGGTCGACTCATAAACTCTTCCTGAGCGAGTAAGGCCACCAACCATGGCCATTGAAGCATGATTTACCGCCTTATAATCAAATGGAGCGGCTTTATAATCACTCACAGCAAGGGGTATCTGAAAGGTATAGTTCCTAGGCTTTGATGAAGTTGATCCATCTTCACTACCTTTGCCTATCTCGATTTTGATGGATCTAGGTCCACCTTCAATCATGCACACAAGCTCTTCTGGATCCGGAATCTCAGCGGTAATCATATTGATAACTGGTCCATGGTTTGGCAATGGGTTAGTAGAGACGTTTGGAGCTTCAATGAAATCCAACTGGATGACTTTTGCATCAATAAGATCTTGGATTTTATGCCTAAGCCTCCAGCATCTGTCTGTTGAATGCCCGATTTGCCCCATGTGATATTCACACTTCAGCTCAGGATTGTAATTTTTAGGCCTGTAGTCTTCCCTAGGAACTTCAAGATTGATCAGATTATCGGCCCTTAGTTTAGCTAATACTTGGCTAAGGGGAACCGGAATTCGAGTGAAGTTCCGCCTGTTGAACCTTGATTGTTGATTTGGGACTGCACTTTGTTGAGTCTGATCCTTATTCTGATTTTGATTCTGATTTGTTGACAACACGAATGACTTAGTGGGCCAGTTGCATCTGAAGTATTGACCATGCTGACGGTTGAATCTTTCCCTTTGTATGGGACATTTCTCGGTGCAGTATATTTCTTTTCTTGTTGCAATTTTCCTGCTGAAATTGCATTCTCAATCCTGCATCCAGCTATCACCACTTCTGAGAAACTTGCTGATGCATGCCCAATCAGATGGGAAAAGAAAGGTTCCTCTAATGTGTTGATAAAAGTGAAAGTGAGGTCCTTTTCAGGCATCGGGGTGGTGATCCTTGCAGCCAATGCTCTCCAGCGCTGAGCATACTCCTTGAAAGTCTCTTCTTTCTTCTTCTTCAGATTGCTTAAATCCCATACCGAGGGCGCCATCTCAATGTTAAACTTATACTGATTAAAAAATGCCCTAGCCAACTTGTCCCAAGTATCAATTTCCTGATGGTCTAATTGGGCGTACCAGGCCAAAGCAGCACCAGTAAGACTGTCCTGGAAGGTTTGCACCATCAGCTTGTCAAATTTAGCATATTGCCCCATTCGTCGTACATACAATCTGGTATGCATATTAGGACAACCTGTCCCGTCATATTTTTCAAATTCCGGTGCCTTAAATTTCTCAGGGAAGGCACCTTCCTCATATTGAGGCAAATTCAGGATCGCGGTTTGATCAAAACCATCGAACGTCTTCATTTTCTCAAGCAGTTTTCTCTCCATCTCTTTAGCCTGAGCTTCCAGTTCTTTCTTCAACTCAGCCGCATTAAACTCATTTGGTGACTCCTCTTGCTGAATAAGCTGCCCCAATTTCTTTTCCTTTCTGTGCCCTTGAGGATTCTTCAGAAGTTGTGGGGGTCTTAAGTTGTGCAAGACTCTGTGTTAAAGCCTGCATCTGTTCAGCAATTCCAAGGAGGGTTTGTTCCACGGTGTTGAGTCTTTGCTCATTGGTCTGGTCTGTGGGTTGCTCCCGGTGTTAGACATCTTAGCTCGGGATCTGGTAACAATAGGGCTCCTAACCGGCTTGGACGCTATCTTTCAAGTTTTGACTTAAACTCGAATTTGCTAGACCTGGACATTTATTATTTATTAATATTCTTTAAAGAATAAATGAATTAATATACATATGCAAGAATGTAGATATGCTATCATACAGATGCAAATGGGGATATTGACCAATGATTTTAAAAAAAACATTTGTATTAAAAGATAATGTTTGACATAACAAAAACTTCTAATGGTTTAGAAACCTTATTTCCTAGTGACTGAATCAAAACTACTTTCTAATGGTTTCAAAGAACCTTGATTCCTAAGGACTAAACCTAAACCAACTAAACCAGTCTTCTTGTCTTAGTGGGGCAAACAATCTTGTCTTCCAGGGCTAGAATTTTCTTTCGAGCTGCCTTCAACTCAGCCTCTAAGAATGCAATTCTGCTTCCAGCACTTTGCAGGCGATCCACCATTTCCCTCTCTCTTTCTTGGAAATCTCGGTGACATACTTCCAGGCGAGCCGAAACAGCTTCCATGTAAGCAGTTGTTTCAGGGTCAGGTTCCGATGGTGCTGGTTGAAGGACATCGGGAGCTTCATATCGAATATCCTTATTCTTCTTCATTTGGCTAGCCACATACCACCTGGTTGCTCTATACTTCTTGGTTTCCTTACTTTCTGGCTCGACTTCAAAAACCGCTTCACCTCTCTATTTTCCCATATAGCTCGGATTTGATTTAGCTTGAATTCTTTAGCTGGTAGTATCTTGGTTGGATCCAGATAATCTAGAGTGACTTGCTCCAAATTAGGCTTGACAGTAATATCTTGCAGCATACCATACTGTCTGATAACACTTGAGGGTAATAACCAGTACAGCCGGTGAGTCCAATTAGGGCACTGCCATGTATTCCTTGCAACTTAGGATGGCACAGGGCTTTTGAACCAGCGAGCTTGCCACATCATGTCTTCAGGTGGCATGTCTTCAAGAATGGCAATTATATCCCATAGAGGATGATCATCTTCCATACCCTTTCAGCAAAAGATTGGATAGATCATATTTCAGACTGATGAGGGATCCATTAGCCAATTCTTTTCCATATGCTTAATGTGGCTAGCAAACCAAACCATCAGTAAGTGCATGCTTGCTTTGAACTTGCCCTGTCCTTTAGACTTGATGTGATTCAGACTACGGACTTGTTCGGCTAGAAAGAGCAGAACATAGGATTTGCCAGCTAAATATTGAGAAACCAGCTCTATGACCCGGAAGTGGATGAACAAGTTGCCATTAGGGAAGAGAATGGTTGCAAAAGCAGCTACTATGAAGGCATTAACCCGGTTTTCTTCCCAAACTTCAAGTGGTATACTGAAAGTGGCTCGGTTGCTTTTAAAGTATTCAGGTTCCAAACCATCCATCAGTGGTTAGCCGATGCAATATTCATGCAATCATTGATAGCTTCAATTATTGGTCCCCTCTTGATCCCAAAAATTCTGAATAACACGGACCGGCTATGCTTGAAGTTCGGAACATAGATACCTTCAGAGGTAGGAGGTGCTTGGAGTAGTCTAGTATATTCCTCAATGGTCGGGCTAAGTACATGCTGACCCAAACGAAGACAACTTCTTCAGGTTCCCATAGATGAGTGAGGGCTCGAACATGGTGAATGGAACATGGATCTTTGGTAGGCTGAGGATTGGGCCTAACCTATCTCAATGAATGACTTTTGGACCGGACTAAAACTGACAAACCATCGGTCCAGTAGGAGCATTGGATCTTTGAAAGGTTCCACTCGATTTTCTCTAATAAGGCGAGCCCATAAGCTATCGCTACTGTCGGTTGAAGACATCATTTTCTGAAATTTTTTAAAAGGTATAAGCTAATATTTACAAAATTTTTAATTTTTTTACAGCTTTTATATTTTTTTAGAATTTTCTTTTTTTTTTTAAGTATTTACATATGTACATTTATATTTCAACTCCATTTTTTTTTAGAAAAAGTTGGTCATATCCCATGCTAATGAATGCATGATTTGAAGGTTCTATAGGTTCCCCGATTTAGTGGTACTAAACCGGAGTGGGAGGACATTTCTTGATCTAGAGGGTGGAAAGCCACAGCCCCCGGACCTTACTTCGTCCTCCTCGCTTAGGCTCTTAAGACGGCCCTGGTACGACCGTATCTAGCACACAATCATGCTCAATGCAAATGCAAATGCAAAATCAAGCTTTTTTTCTATTTTTCATACTTGTAAGGTTAGTATATATTTACAAAACAATTATTCAATATAATATACAAATAAATATATTCACATGGTAATTTACAAAAAAAATAGCAAGGATAAATTCAAAATTTATAATTCCGAAGTGGCTAGCCCTCTTTTTTTTAAAAAAAAAAATTGATCCCCAGTGAGTCGCCAAGCTGTCGAGCCTGGATTTTTCCACTATCTGGTTCATTTCTCCTAACCCGATTCACATTAAACCCGAACCCATTTAACATGAATCCTCGACTAGGGTTAAAAGAAATTTTAATTTTTGAAAATTTTAGAGTCGCCACCCGATATAAATCGGGAAAAAATAAAATAGGATCAATGGTCGGTTGATCCTAACTTAGCTACTAGTCTGCGAAAATTTGATTTAAAAATCAACTTTTAAAACCAGATATCATGGATTCGGGGGCTAACCTATTAAAACCAAATGTTACCACTTTTGGAATTTTAAATTTATAACTTATCCTTTATATGCTCAAAAATTCAAATAAAACATATAACAAAATATTTACAAGTCAAATCATTCATTTTTTTTATGTGCTTTTCTCATTTTATTATTATTATATTATTATTATTTTTTTTTTTTTACAAAAACATATATTTACAAAAAATTATTCAATTACATATAAAACAAAACATTTTTTTTATTTTTAATGTCTGCCGCAGGTGCCTACGTACTCGCTAATCGAGATAAGACAAAACGTAGTTCTTTTAAAAAAAAACTTTAATTGTTGGTCAATTTTAATTTTTGAACTATTCCTCAATTTAAGTTCATTAAATTTTATATTTTTATGAAATCATTTTGATGGTCCTATGATCTATCAATTGATTTTCATTTCATGAAACATATTTTTCTAAGTCCAAAAATCATTTTTTTAAAAAAAAAAAAATTTGGTTTTGGAAAATCCAATTTTCATTTTATTTATTTTATCATTATTATCATTATTTTTTTATTTTTTTATTTTAATTTTT
>JAMXBD010004999.1:0-31874 GCA_024138025.1 Combretum micranthum
TAAATCGATTCTAAAAATTTAGGGGTTTACATTAGACAATAGTGAGTAACGCACATACTAACAATCCCTCGTAATACGGCCTGAATTAATCTATGCTACTTCAGTAGGTGTGCTTGCATAAAGCTGTAACCAAAGTTAGTAAGGACTTTTAGCATTATAAATTGCGAGACTTGTTTCACTACACGATCATGTCTTTGGCATCATTGTCGGAGAATCGCCATTGAATTCCTTATTGCATTTCAATTTAGCACTACTTGAAAGCATAAGTGTCATGGCCTAAAGGATACCCTAAAGGTGATAATCTACTGTATACAATATTAAAACTTGAGAATGACTACTTTAGTCACTCAAAAGCTTCCATATTTGTACAAGGCATACATTCACTGTCACGCCCCATAGGGTACCCTAAACGTAACAGTCCGCCACATGCCATATAAAATTCCTGAATTACCACCTTAGTCTTTCGGAGTCTCATATAGATGTAAGGCGTACCTTTACACAATAGAGTACAAGTCCGAATGGAGATAAAAGCTTAATTTGGCATGCATGGGCAATAGGATATAATTCATGAACATAAATAAATATTACATAATTCTAAGGGGCATTCCCCCGCAAAAGAATATTTAACGGTCCATTACAGTCATCCAAGTCTTAGAAGTTTTCTATGGAAGTCTAATACAAAAATTATAACTTCTAGGGAAAACTCCTAGCTTCGGTACCTGTTCAGCCGGGTCTCTTCGCCTAAGCCATAAATGCGTAAGCTGCAAAAGGAATGGTCTGTAGGGATGTAAGCTAACTAGCTTAGTGAGTGTAATCTCCCACAAAAACATTTATATCACAACAATTCAACCAAGTTATTAATCAAGCAAGTGTATGCATCAAACACATGAGTTCAACATACATATGACCAACCGGAAATCATATGTGGATGGAATTGCGCCCTCCATCCCGGGTTAGCAGATTAACGAATCCTGCGGTACAACAATATCCCGTTTATGGATCACGGCTAACCTACGATTATCGATGTCGTTTATGGTTCACGACTAACCTACGATTATTCGATGTCGTTTATGGTTCACGACTAACCTACGATTATTCGATGTCGTTTATGGTTCACGACTAACCTACGATTATTCGATGTCGTTTATGGTTCACGACTAACCTACAAATGCTCATGCTCCATCCCCTTGTGATATGCACATGTCAATTTATCATTTACTCAAGTAGTTGATTAAGCCAATTTACTTAGGCGATCAATCAATTTATCAGACAATCCATCATAGCTAACTATACAATCAAAGTTTATCACCCGGTTTCGATATTCTTAATTTGTTTCTCACATCATCAACAATCATATAATTTCCCAATAATCCCCATTATTCATATTCCATTCAATTGACCTACATTCTAGTGCACTACTTTACAAGCACATACAATAAATGAATTGGGAAGAAAAACTCACTCCGCCATCGGTACTCCGGTCTTCTAGTAGTAATAGTCCGGAGGTAACTCGTCACCGTCCACGGGTTCACCTATTCATATAAGAAATTACCCTAATAAGTATTCTATCAACTTAGGACACTAAAACTCTAAGGAAACTTAGTGAAATCGGAATTCGCGTCATTTCCGAAGTTCCGTTTTAAAATGGCCATAACTTGGTCGTTTTAAGTCGGAATTTCGCAAATTATATACCGATTCCTATCTACTTCGGAAGAGCTTTCCAAATATGAAGTTTAAATCAAGTTTTGAAAATATCTAAGCCTCGGAATTGAGGGATCAGATCTGTACAGCGGGTTCCTTGATTCCAAAAATGCGGTTTTGATGAATGCATTTGAGATTCCTAAGTGTAAATGATGCTAAATGCAATGGAAATGATTTTCCCTATCATGAATGTCATGATGTGAACCTTAAGGAGTCTATGTTCTTATAACTTTTAGATTTAAGAATTTTAAAAACAAACTTTCCTTAGAAACCATTTCCTCTCAAATGTTAGTAAGTGAGTTTACTACATTTGACCACATCTACATTTTACATGGATTTCCTTTAGAAAAACTCTACTTTATTTAAAGAAATTTTGACCCTTATATTAGTTATATCCTAAGGCCTTTATTTCTTTAATAAAATCTACATTTAAACTTTTAAGTGGGTCTTTTACTATGGGGTTTCCAAAAATCCGAATTTACAAAAGTTCATTTTCAAGTTGATTCCTTTAGGAAAAATATATTTTATACTTGAAACTTTAAGTATCTATTATACCTATATCCTAAGGACTTCATTTATTTAAGAAAATATCATTTTTGAAGTTGGAAAAATAGTGTTTTCTAACCCTACATCCATTATTACGAATTTGGTTTTCATAACTTTTAACTCAAAACTCCTATGGACTTCATTTCTTGTTTTCAACATTTTCTTTAGTAAAAACTCCTTTAGACTCATGAAAAAACTAAACATTATCTATTACCCATAGGCTTTATTTCTCTTATAAAATATAAGTTTAGAAGTTGTTAAAAGTGTTTTTGACCTTGGTTTTCAAAGTCATCCGAATTTTCAAAAGTCTTTTTCTTGTAAAGTACTTTTCTTTTTGACTTCATGGACCCATATATTATAGATCTATACACTAGAAAGTCATTTACTAAAGACAAAAGTGTTAAAGACTATTTATGCACATATGAACAAAATAATAATGAAACTATAAATGCCTACATGATCATGAGTACAAGATGATGGATCTACTTTATCAAAAGCTTAAATGAGTTTTAAAAACATAAAAACCATATTTTTATAAAAGATCCTTTGTTTAAAAGACTTTTTGATGGATAAAAGTAAAGCTTTTGGTATAGAAACTCCTTTAAAAGATAGATCTACTTTGTAATGGTTCGGGATTTTTGTGTTGTTATCTCATTGTTCCTACTACAAGATCATGGGAACATGGAGTTGAGATAACCAAAAATCACTTAGCCATAACAAAGTTTCATGAGTTGGAAGTAGTGGAGCATAACTTACTTGAAGTGGATGGAAGATAGAGAAAAAATGAGAAGTTGTGAGTGTGTGTGGGGGCTCAAGTTTCGGCCACAAGGGAAAATGGGAGGAGGAGAGAGCTTTTTACACTTTAGAAATTTTGGAAAGTGAAGAATGAGGAAAGAGAGAGAAAAGGTAGTTTATATAGAAGTGAATTAGGTTAAATGGAGAAAAAAAAAAAAAAAAAATCAAATGGCATGGATGGGGGGGCATAATGGCGCCGGTTTTGAGGAGGGGGGGGAAAAGCTTGTTTGTTCACTTGATTTAACTTGATTTGATTTATATCATTGTCAAAATTAAAGTGAAGTTGAAAGGACTAAAGCATGGAAGAATGGAGAGATGTGATTGATGTAAGAGTTAGATTTGTAGGGTAGGCTAATAGGTAGACTAGGTAGTACTTTATGAATAGTAATGAATAGTTGACAAGACAATTTAATTTCCGGTAGTAATGAAATACGAATAAAAAGGCTATAACTGTATTTTTCATAAACCGGAAAATTATGAAAAATATATTTTTGAAATCCTTATTTTATTTCGGTTCAAATGAGTACTCATAAGAATATTTTTGAAATTCTAGTTCCGGGGCACGTTTTTCTATAATGGGTCTCGGGATGACCCGGAATTGAAATTTTCTTAAAATCAGATATTTTCTTAGTTTGAAATATATTCAAGAACTATAATCAAAATTAAATTTTCTTAGAAAAGTTTATTAACTGGAAACCGAGGAAAAGCCGGAATTAGGGTTCCTAGTTCTCACTCCAGACTTGAGCTATACCGGTTTAGGGTTTTGGTTTCCGCTTCTAGGGTTTTCTTGGCTACTTGAAAAACCGGGGTTTACATTCACAATGAAGGGATGCTGATGAGGTTACGCATTTTAAGATGATATTAATAGAACATGCAAGAAAAATACTAACATAAATACATAGAATTTAAGGTCATATAAATCTTAAGAACATTCCCTCGATAAAAGCCAAATATTTTCTTACAATCCAAAAAGCCTCCAAATACAATAATGTCAAAAGAGATTTTCGAAGGAAATATATTCTAACAACCTTTAAATAAATTTCCTACAAAAAGCTCCCAATTTTTCATCCTTGCCTACTTTGGCTAACGGATTGCTAAGAGCGACCCAAATGTGTTTCTGTGGCAAAAATCTATTCAGGGTAAGCTACAACATGCTTAGTGAGATCTATTAAAGCATGTTGGGGTCCATCCAACCATGACAAAACAAGCAAGTTGATTTATTCAAGCATATGAAGTGCATCAATCATATATTTCACACGTACGTATGATCCACCAGAAATCATTATAGAATGGACTTTATGCCCTTCATGTTAGGGTTAAGGAATGCTTTGAAAATATTGGGGTCCATCCAACTATCACACTCCATTAGGTTCTAATCAACCACTACTACTTAGTCCCGAGTTTCTTACCTAAAACGATCGATTTGGCATGGCTCCTCCATAAGGTCGTATTCCCCGAACGATGTGGTTCCTCTACTAATGCTAGGTACTTTAGCTTTCTAGTCTCATGTGTAGGAAAGTAGTGAAAATGAAATGTTACTCACTTTATGCTATGCATGATCGATTTATAAGTTGCTTTCTGAACCAAGTTAGATTTCAATTTAAAGGTGATCAACTCAATTGTCACAAACATACTAATACAAGCATATTAGCCAAAGACAAAAGGTTTCGATATGCTTATGGCTTCTTGATCAAGCATGAAAAGCACAACATGTTCCTAAGATAAGCCCGCATGCAATTTTCATCTTTTTTCTTTTTCCTATATATACTAGTGCATTAATTTACAAAAACAAGCAAGAATACATAAAGTGTAAGGAAACTCACTTGGCCATTATGAAAACTTTTTTGTCAAAATAATCTCTAGGGAATGGGGAGTCAAACTCCTCATTGCTTATTCAAAAAGAATATTTGAAATGAGGATTTCATGGTGAAATTACTAAGTTTTAAACTCTTATCTTTAAATTTGCGTCATCTTTCTTATTGCGAGTATTCAAACTTAAAATGTTCGTAGCTTGCTTATTTTAAATTTGATTTTCATGTATAAGTAGCCAATTTTTACTTGCTTCGAATGAGCTATCCATTTCTAAAGTTATTTTAAATATTTAGGATCATTTGATTGTCAGACTGGTACTGTATAGAATGGTTCTAGATTGCACAGTTTTGATTTTTGTTACCTTTTACTATTTTTGCATTACATATACTCTCTATACTAATATATATTATTCCTACACTTAAAAGAAAATTTCTAAATGATAACAGTAGTTCAAAATACATGCATGATCCTAGTGATATTGTTCAACTAAAATTTTTAATAAAACCATCTTATGGAAAAATTAGAAATCCTAGGTTTATGTAAAAATTGGCTTTGAGTGTCAGTAGGAGCTTGTGTCTTGATGATCAAAATTTATTTACTACGTTTTATTTTGAAATCACGAAACTTTAGATCGTCATTTCTAAAATCATGGTTGTCATTTAAATGGAAGCAAAAGGGTGATCAAGTTTTAAAATTTTCCCTTTTGATAATGATTTTCCTCACATCTCAAAAATAGTTTTAAATCAATATTGCACTAACAGATGGGTACCCGCATGTGCGTAAAAATTATTTTTAAAAAATTGGATAAATTATATCACAATATCTTATCATAAAATATACAAAAGTATAGGTACATATAAAAGTTATGATCATAAAAGTCAATAAACTCAATAATAAAATTTTAAAGTTTATATATATATATATAATGTGCAGTTAAATACTATAAACATCATGAACACATATAATATACCATTCTAATAGTAAACAACATAAATTAAATAGGAAGAAAGAAAGAAAGAATGGCAAGTTCAATTATAAAAATAGAGATGTGTGTAGAAAAGTAAATACCATGGTGAAATTAAATTTATAAGAAAGAAATCTTATAAACCATATACACGATGATCAATTCTAAGGAAATGTTGACTAAAAATATGCTAATCATCACTAATCTGCTTCATTGAAGATACAGTCATATACCTTACTTATTAGTAAAGGAGAGATGTAGGAATGAAAATAAAATTTTGTAAAGTGATTTTACCCTTTAATTAAGCTATTAATCTCCTTGTACAATAATTCTTGACCGAATCTTCAAATCATAAAAAACTGTAAAAATAGAAAAAAATAATTGGGAATGTTAAAAACAAATGAAAAATTAATTAACTTTGGATATAAGAAAAGAAAATATAACTTATGATAACCTTGAAAAGGTAGAAGCGGATGGAAATGTAAGATTTGACTCTGCATTGAAGATTCAGATATTTATTAAAATAAAATATCGTAAAGCTTTAAAACCACAATAATTGAAATGAATTACATACTGTAATTACAAGGAAGTTACAGGACTAGAATATACTTGCTTCTTTGTATCACAACTAAAATGATGCAAATGATGTGGTGTAAGAGAAGATGGAGTGCAAAAGAAAAAGACGTATAGTAATATTTATTAATTATAATATGTGATCTTGAAAATTTCAATTTCACACCAAATCAATTTAACAAAGTTTGTTTATCAACTTGAACCAAAAATCTCCAACCAAAGCTGTAAACACTGAGGCAATTTCTCTACAAGTGAAAAGTAAATGGATTATGTGTTGAAGAAAATACTATTTACTTCTTAGAAAGCATTTTAAAAGAATGTTGAATAGGGAGTGCAATGTAGACAAACTATCATGCCCCGAACTTAGTTCAAGGCGTGTCAACCACCACATATAACACTTACACATTATACATTAAGGCTAACCTAATCTATAGTTTATCATGATCGTTGCTAAACAGCTTTTAGATTCTAAAATTATTGAATTAGATTTTAAAAATGACTAGAGTTGCAGCGGAAAAGAAATACATTTCTTTAAAATGATTTCCAAATAGGTTACTCTCATGAGTAGACAATTACATGCAATAAAGTAAATTCCTCAAAATGATTTCCAAACATACTACTTCTGTGAGTAGGCAAACATTTAGAAATAAGTATCATACCGTCAGGTATCTCAAAGTACATAGTGTTTAGTATCTCACAATACAATCATGGGCTCATAGATATGCCCTCATCAAATCATAAGTTTGAAAAGATGATTGATAACTTTTGCCAATAGCATAAACAGTTCAACATTCCTAGACACTCAACTAGTTAACAAGATCCTTTAGAGTAGTCCCATACTTGATAATTACAAGCATCAAGATCATCACCTGGTAATGAAAGGAATAAGTTGAAGCCCAATACGACAGCAACACAAGCACACACGAGATAGGCACACACACCTGTTCTAAATACAATGCAACAATCAATAGTTTATATCTTTAAATTAAAACATAGTAAACAACAATAGAGTACTCACACTCCAGCAACACGGTAGAAACCTGGGGGTTCTGAGTGGCAGCAGCTGCTTAGGGGGTTGATATTGGCAACCCGAATACCTATATCCCCTATAGGATCATCTAATAAATTGTCTCATCTAGGGGTTACAGCCGTTACTTATCTTTATCCATATTAGTCCATTGTGATTAAATAGAGTAACAAAGTCCATATATTAAACTGCTTAATACAACTTCTTTCCAATATGAATAAACATTACCCGATACTGTCTCCCCTATCAGCTACCCCTCGAGCCACTAATAACCATCATTTGTCCAATGTTAATGATGGAGGGTGGCCTAAGTACCTAACTACCATGCTGGCATTGCCTAGCAAGGTTGTTGCCCTCGGACCAGGTTAAATGACCACACATAAACAATAAGAAATTATTAAAGCTGTCTTTAAGTATTAATTGATTTTGGATGCCTATCCTAGTAAGTAATACACAAGTCACTACGTACCCGGTACAAAAATTGTATTTTACACAAACAAATGATAGACGAGAAGTTAATGTGGAGGACAAACTTCTAATGAATATCTGCTTAAAGATTGCTTCATATAAGTATTTAAATCGATTATCGATTTATTTTCAAATCATATAAGATACTTTTATTTCTAGTAGATATTCATTTGAAATAACATATTCACATTATTATTCATAGGCTATCCTGAACCAATTACAAATTATTATGGTCTTATATGAGTTTACTAGTTGATTAATAGTTAAGTGTACATTTTTTACTTTTAAGGAATTTACTAAGCCAACATTAGTTAACAAGTCTACATATCTGGCCAAGTTGGATAGAATCATTCAGTCAAGTCTACTAAACTTATTTTATAGTAATTAGGTTATTAATTGGTATTTTAAATAACATGTCCTATGTTAAATCTAATAAATTTTATTAAGTGAAATAACTCATTTAAAATATAATTATTTTATCTATATCATTTGTAATCTATTTTTACATCTACATATGTTAAGGAATTTAAAATAGTTTCCTATTATGTTTATATTATGTTAAAATATCATATTTATACCTATTTTATTAAATAAATTCCTAATATCAAAATAATTAATTATCCATATGAAAATTAAAATTTCAATATGAGAATACCCTTTTTACATTTATTTTATATTTATTCGATTAGAATTAACTTACCTTAAATTCCAATATGTTATTTCCTATAGAAAGCTAGAGTAGAGTGCCTCCTAACTTTAATGAATCAGTTCACTATCTCAAACTTAGGTTCTTGAGCTCAAATTATTATGTAGACTACCTAATACGTATGTTAAGATGATCATAATTTTACTTGGCCTAAACTAATTATTTAAAGTCGGAAACAGGGGACAACACTGGCGACCGATCAATTCGATCAATTTTGACCATTAATCTGGCTGGTTCTTGGTCGATTTTTTACACCAAATTAAATTAGAATTATTAAGCTTTCAATCCGTTATAGTCTCACCCCCAAAAAAGAAGAAAAAGTCACTGGTTTGGCCATATGAATTCACACCACCACTACTGGCTGAAATACTGTTTTGCCCTGTTTTGCTATTTTATAATTTAATTTTTTTAAATAGTAAATTTATTTGAAAAATCACAAAAATTTACAATTTTTCATATAGACATGTTAAAATATCATTTTTATAAATTTCATCCAAAAATAACTTCATTTAATATTTTACCTAAATATTATAACTTAAGCTATCCATATTTATATATATGCATATAAATTGATCTTTAAGCATATTGAATTCATCTAAAACATGTTTATTCTATGTTTTGTTATCTTGTATATACTTTAATTTATATTTTACAACTTGAATCATAAATCATAACTCAAAGCATCATCAATAACACAAAATTTTCCAAAATTTCAACATATCAACGTAAACATACATACTTATGTATTTCAACAGAAATTATATTTAGTATATTCATTTATTTTTTTTATAACTTCATCTCAATAAAACGTACTAATTCAACATATAACATACATATATTTGTACATATAATAATTTCAAATACTCAATTTTCTAACATACATGCATATACATGTGCATATTTCGGTTTTTAAGCTTGTATATACTTATATTATTTAATACTTGAATTTAAGTTTATTTTTAGTGATTTACATGAATCTAAATGTTATTAACATAATTAAACAAATCAATTATAATTACTTACTTGAATTTAGCAATATCAAAAAAATATCCTTCTCTACTACTACTTCAATACTTTGATGATCCTTCTAATACTAAATCCCCATCTTAACTTTGGTTTTGTATTCAAATACCACCTAAGAATCAATTAAAATATACATTAGATTTTTGGGAAGAAATTAAGTAATTGGATGATGGTAATAAGGTGGGATTTTCTTACCTATTGATAACTTATCTTGAAGATGAGTTATTATAGGATTTTATGGGTTTAGGGACATGTCTTTTAGAGGATTTTTAGAGATGAAGGGTTGCTAAAAATGGAGGAGCAAATTAGGGTTTTCTAAGGCTCCTTTTTATAATATTTTAGGTCATGTAATTTCTATTAGGTTTATGGGCTTTTTGGTCATTTTGTTTATTTAGTTGAGGGCATTTTAGTCTTTTCCTAGGTATAGAAATCTTCAAGAGTTGGTTGAGGTCAATTAAGGGGCAATTTGGTCATTTCATATGGTTGGAATTCTACTAGAATTTAGTTTTTATAATGTGTGTGCAGTAGGGGTAGGCAAAAAACCAACCGAACAGAATCAATCCGTAACCAAACTGAAAATATGGTATTTTTTCAATGGTTTGATTTAAAAATTTTCCAATCCAAATCAATCCATAAAACCAGACCAAACCATTTTAGGAAAATATAATAATATTTTACTATATGTGCGTATGATTTCATTTAATATTTATTATTTAGTGAATATTGATTAAAATCAACTTATTCATTTTTAATTTTTTAGGCTCATGATATGTTTTTTTTTTTTTTTTTTTTGTTAATGATGAACTATTATTTTTAATAGCTTTTAATTTTATAAAGTATGAAACTTATTTATTCAATTATAAACTCTTATTATGTATTGATTGTTTAATATATTTTGTCAACGGATCATTTTATTTGTTGATGAATTTTGTTGATAGATTTTTTTATATTTTAGCTAAATTTATTTGTAGATAATTGACTTAATGGTTCTATTAAAAATTTGTAAATTATAACTTACTATGTATCAGTTGGTGAATATATTTTATTGGTGGATAACTAATTTTATAGAGAATTATAGATTAAAAGTATGATGAATTCGTAAAGTGTTTTGTCATGGTTTATAATATCAACTTTGTAAAATGATATAAATATTTAAGTATATACGCGATTAGGGTTTCTAGTCCCAATAGGTCAAATTAGGGTACAATGCCCAAAAGACTTAGGAAATTTTAAGTTTCATGATTACGTGTTCATAACTTTTATTTGAGCTCTAGTTTGGTAGATATTAATCAGTTTCTATTTCTATCGCGTATTTTTCAACCCTAGTGATCCATCTTTAAACTATTGTTTACTATCTAACAGATCCTAAAAATTAATCGGGTCATACTACACTTGATATTTATAATCTTAGGTGTATAGTTAGTGAGTTATTGACTCGAGTCTAATCTAAATTTAGATTAATGTTTAATTTTAATGAATTTGGAATTTCGGTAATTCAACTTGAGAAATCAGTTTCAAGTTGATAATTGAAAGGATTTGAATAACTTAGTATGTTGGAGATAGGAAATTGTAGTAATTTGATAAGTTGAAAAGAGTATTTGTGATATTGGAATTTCTAATTTCAATTAAGTCCATTCACTAATCAAATTATCTAATTATTTCTATAGTTTATGGAAATCAATTAACTAAACTATCTAAATTCAATTACAAAGTTAAATTTAAAATAAGATTCAAAATTACCTACATTTTCATAATATTTAATTATTACATTCTTAATTTAGGTTGGTAAAATTAGTGGTATTTCACAAACAGTAGAAATATCCAAATCATTTAACCAAGCATCATGTGGAGTTATAGCTTTGTATGATTATTCCTATATTGAAAAATTAACTGTTTAATGAGGAAGTTATAATAATTTTAAAGGATTTTTTTTTCGTTTTTTTAAACTTTTTATGCATAGCCATTATAATTTTAGTATTTTGTCATACTTGATATAAATGAAGATGCCTCTTAAATTTGGATGCTAATGAACGAAGGAGCACATGGTCATCTGATATTCAATTGTGTTTCATTAACAAGAAAATGTAAATACAGTTATAATTGAAAAATATTTGGAATAACACAAATGCAAAGTAAATGGAAAAATGATTTATGTATGATACCTTGATTAGAGAAAAACGTTTTTATAAACAACGTTTCTTGTGTACATGCCATCAGACCTGTATATTCCACCTTCTTTTACTAAAACTTTTGTTAATTCCATTGAAGTTCCTCGTAATAAAGCTACATATAGTTGTCGATGGCTAAATACATGGTCAGAAAGGTCAATTCCCACATTCGGTATTGTTTAACCTTATGCTTTATTAATTGTAAAAGCAAAACTCAAACATATAGGGAATTGTTTTCTCATCATTTCAAATGGAAGGTGTAAGTGGTTGGAGGTTTTTAATGAAATTCTTGGAATAAAAACTTGTAGCCCTCCTGACTGACTCCTCAAAACTTATGCATAGATGAAATGTTGTTGAAAGTCACCATAAATTAACCTGGTACCATTACAAAGACCAACATTAAGGTATAAGTTCCATAGAAGCATGATAGGAGCACCTTTTTTAAGTTTTAGTATATGTGGAGGCATTCCACCTAAAGATATTGAATTTAAACATTCTTGCTAGTATAAATGGTTAACAACCTCTACAACAACATCAAATGCGTAGTACGTATAGGCTTCCTCAGGAAATGATTGAATTATTTTGTCATTTATTCTATCAACTTCACCATTTGTAGGAGCTAAAATTGCACCACTGTCAAAGTAAGATACATCATCAACAGTTCCAGTAAGGGTTGGGAAAGTTACACCAATTAGATTTTGAATTGATTGTTTGCCTTTCAACAAAATGGTTAATGATGGTGGGATTTATATGAAGTCATCATTGACAATACGCTTAACTTGTAAACCCCTGAAATTTCGATTAATTTTAAGTTTAATCTTAAAATTAAAAGTCAATCGGAAACCCTAATGATCAACAAAAGACTAGTACAAATCCTAAAATTTAGATCCGACATTCTCATATTCTTTAGCCCCAAAAAACGAAGTTGAAATAATTAGTGATAATAGTTTGTAATAATATGAGAAAAAGTAAAAATATCATAATTGCAAATTTCAAATGTCCTTCAAACTTAATCAGGATCATTCTCGAAAAGCGTGCTCCGAATCTTGGAATAGTAAAAATATTCTGATAACACCGTTAAGACCGATTTAATACAAGGATTTCAAAATATTAGTTTCGTAGTTTTTCAGTAACTAAAAATAACTGATATCGCAATTATACGCGTATTTTCTTACTACCGGTATTTTACAAGTTACATCTACTTTATACGACACTATTCATTACTATCTACAATATTCATTTATCTTTACTTTTTCTAACACCTACTCTTACACTCTATACACCTATTATCTTTAATTTTTATCTTTCCCATAACTTTATATCACATCTACCTTATATATTATTACTTTTAATAGACAAAAATACAAAAAATATCATCTCTCCCCTCTCTTCTTCCTAAGGCCGGCCCCCCTCCCCTCTTCACTCTCTCTCTCTCTCTCTTTTTAATTTTTATTTAATTAAATCACTCAAAATTCACTCCTCATTTTCGTATAAATACCTCCCTTCTCTTTCACTTCCTACACACATCTACCATCCACAAAATTACTCTCCAAAATTCTCTCTAAGTTTTCTCTCAAACACTCTCTCAAAATTTCTTCTCAAAACTCTCTTCTACTACAAACACTACAACCATTCTTAATTTAGGTAATAAATCTCCTCAAATCTCTCTTACCGTGTCATGTAACTTTACATGACCATGGTGTGAGTTTTCTAAACTTAATGTTATGGAAGCGACACTATGTTCATGTATGGTTCTTGTTCATGAATATGTATTTATATATTTTTATGTTGTTATTTTATTTTGGTCATATTATTGTTGATATTATGTTAACCTCTTATATATATTTAGCTAAATATAATTATGTACTTTATATAATCTTTAGAGCATATAACATTACTTATTTCATGTTGTTTTAAGACTAGTCTCTAGTCTTAGACTTGTCCTCATCTAGTCAAAACAATCTTTTCTTTCTTTCTTTATTTCTTTTGGGACTAGTCTATTTTTAGTCCCGGGATACCTTAATGAGGCTAAGATTCCCAATAGTTGACATTTCTATTAACTTGCTTATTTTATTACTTATTATGTCTTTATTATGTATTCATAATTTCATGATTTCATATTCATGATTATGCATGAACATATTGATTTTTGTTTCAACATGATAAAGAAGGAAATGTTTTCTTAAATAGAAGTTTTTTTCCAAAATAAATGTTACCATGAAAAGAAATGATTTTCATAAAAACTTAGGAATCTATCTCAACAAATCTTTTCTAAAAATCTAGAGGAGTTCATCATAAATTTTACTAACCAAAGAACATAGGAATTTTTGGACAATACATACATACATTTTACAAAGTCATAAAATGGAAAAGTATTCTTTAAAATTAAAATTTCAAATTCTTGTTTAACAAAGGTTTTATTAAACTTCATTTTTCCACCAATACTTTGGAATATAAAGGAATAGGCTAGTTTAACAAAACACCAAGAAAATTTCTTTCATAAGAATAGAATGATCTTAAGGAATAAAATTAATGAAAAACTTAGGAAATCAATTTTTTTTTAATGAAATAAACTTTAGGAAAGGTTAAGAAAGTATAGAGTTTGATAGATTTTAACTACTTTCAAAAAGTATTTAAAAACTACACTCCCAATCCCTAGAAATTAAGCAATAAGAAACTTAGAAAAGAAAAAATCATTCTTTTAAAATTTAAAAGACTAAGGAAATGGAATTAAGAAGAGGAAAATACTCATTTAAAATAACTTAAAGAAATTTTCTAACAAGCTAAGTATAAATTTTCAAAAGTTTTGCTTTTCCAAATTTTTAGAAGACTTTGCTTTTACGAAAATTCATGGTTGAGACAACTTCATTGAATTCATGTATTTGATATGAGTCAATATATATATACACATTCTAAAGGTCTTTCCAACCATTATGTATCTATATCTTTGATTCAATTATTTGTAAGATGAAGAAAAGATTACAAATTAAGTTTTGCAAAATTCATGGTGAATCTGATCGCCACTGTTTCGGAGCTCAAATGACTTAGTTTGATGAAAATAGTTTTAGAAATGGATAGATCTTTTTGAATTGATAGAAAAACGGTATATTATATATGCACAATTCCAAGATAAAATGACCAAGTTATGATTGTTTTAAGTTGGAATTGTCTTCTATACGAATTTTGACAATCTTATGACAAAGTTTTGATAAGTACAATAGAATCAACAAGAAATACTCATTATGGGTATTCTTCTTGATTAGGTGATCCCAAGGAAGAGTATTCATATTCGGAGGATTACTTTGATTAGTGGATTAACCGATCGACTCATCTACAAGAGAGAAATATCAACATAGCCGAGTGAGTCTACTCTCCTTATTTTTCATGTTTATATTTATGCTTGTAAATTTATTTGACTTAGACTTAAGGAAAGATAAAATTGAAGATGTATGATAACGTTTTGAAATAATATTAAGTATATCAAAGCATGAAATGCTTGTAATAAATTGTATGCTTATTATCACGTTGAAGTATTTGAAATTAGTTGATCACTTGTAAGATATTAAAATATAACGGCTAAGCTTTAAATAAAAGTTGATGCATGCACTCTATTTGTTGAGTCATATTGCATTCGCTATTATACAATTGGTGGGACAAATGTATGATAGTGGTAGTAGGCATAATCGATATATTATGTTTGTGGTGAGTAGAAGCCGGTAATAACTACACATTTTTTATGGCGTATAGGAGCTGGTAAGATATATAAAAATGATTTTTAAAAGAAGTAGTGGCCGTAATGGGCTGGAATACCTAACCCCAAATGAAGGACGTAATTCATTCAACATATAATTCCTGGAAAATCATATGTCTTGTATGCTCACGTACTTGTTACATCCCATTTGTTTGTTTAATAAACTTGGTTGATATTTTGTTTCAAGTATGAATTTTGAGATTATACTCACTAAGCCCGTAAACTTACGCCCCTATAGATATTTGTATTCATAAGAGCACCTGTTTTTGTACCCGAGGTCTCATCTTATCTGCTTAAGTTTTGTTTTGGAAGCTTTTGAAGGAAATCTACTTGACGGGTTAGATTATAATTCCTTTAAAATCTTTTGATGTAGTATTAAATTATTGTAAGGACAATTAGTTATTTCATTCTTTGGAAATTTAGTGGGGGTATGCCCCTAAGAATAATGTAATAGACCTTTAATGGCTAATATTATGATCTATTTTATTTATAGATTCTTGTATGTTTATTTTTACTTGCTTAAACCACACTTCCCAAAAGCGTCTCCTATTACCGTGTTAGATGCCTTACATGTAATGACTTTCGCATGACTAAGGTAATCATTCTTATGTCTTGATATTATATGTGGCGGACTGCCACGTTTAGGATACCATTCGGGGCATGACATAACCTTATCCCCAACTCTTAATATGAAGTCTAAAAAATCTTTATCATTGTGAGATCTCATGTTTTTGGTCAATTGAAAGATTTTAACACTTTTCCATAGAGGTGATTTGTTTAAGCTTGCATCTATCATTTGTTGCTTCGTCCCATTAGGAACAGCTGGAAGAACCTATCGAAAATCTCCTCCTAGTATAATAACTTTCCCCCCAAATGGAACATCTACTTCTATAACATCTTTAAGTGTCCTATCAAGAGCTTCAAAAGGATATATGTTAGCCATAGAACCTTTGTCCTATAAAATGGCTTTAGAATCTTCAACAAAGCAGTTAATTTAAACTGTTTACTCACTGAACAGGTAGAGGATGCGTCCGGATTTAAAGGAATCTTGAACCTTGAGTGTGCTCTTCTACATCCTGGTAAAATAGTTGATGCAATGCTAGAAGAAGTCGTTGCTAAAGCAATATGACTAGTACTTCGAAGACATGCAAAAATAGCACGATACAAATATGTCTTACCAGTACCTCTCGAACCATTTATAAGCAATATGAAATGCTCATTGTGTTCAATCGTAGACTTTACCAAATCAAATGCATATTTTTGTTCAACATTGAGGTTGGATGAGGCATTTATATCATCATTAGCTATAGGAATTGAAACCTCATTTGCAACTAACCTTGGTATATTATCTTCATCCATAGAACTGTGATGTAAGCATGGAAGTTCATAATCAGACAATCTTTTTCCATGTTATGATAACAATCTTTTTGGTCATGTAGTAGTTTATCTACAACAAATAGATTTGAAGTTGTTGAAGCAAAAGCATAATCTTGTAGCATGTTTTCATGGAATTCAACCCATAATAATCTAACTTGAGTGGGTTGACAATAAACCAAAATAGTCACAAATAACCTCCTAAGAGCATATGGCATTGGAAAGAGATGGCTTCAAGTAGTATTGACGTGTACTATCATCATTATCAAGAAGACCCCTACTTTCTATAGCCTTTTGAAATGTACCATAGCTAATCCCATTATAAGTTAAGAGATGTTTAAATGATGTAGGGCCACGGACATGATTAAGCAGCACACTTAAATAAAATCTTTTAGAATCAGTAGTAGGAAATGTATAAATTCTTCTTATAGCTTTTCTGTGATTCCTTCTTTGAAGCCATGTTGAATTCACCTACTTAAATGTTGTGGAAAATCTTTATAAAGCAATCGCCATGCTTTAGAAATTTTTTCTATTTTTACAGAAGAATTCTGTTAGTATTGTTTGAGGAGATTGGTTATTGGATGAAACAGAACTTGTAGATTGGTTATGACAAAAAATGAGTGTATGCATGTTACGTAGGTGTATTTGTAATCTATAGACAGAAGGATATATTCGACTAATCGAAAAGCTTATCATTCTCCAAACAGCTTCTAGGGTACATACCTAATGTGCATCAATAAATTCCTAGATTTCATCACTATTAGATCCAATGCGAATTTCAATAGAGACTCGATCAGCTCCTTTGTGTATGTACTTATTTAAGTACTTAACACAATTTACACTCACACAAATCTCCACATTAACATGACAGCTATACTTAATGAGTAACATGGATTATAAGGAACAACCTAACTATTGTCCACACTAACATTTGGGCAATTAGGTAATGGTACACAACCATTATTTCTTGGTTTATATATCAAGTAGGAGTCATTCCCTTGTATTGTCGTAGGTGCAAAAGCATTAGGAAAACAACGCTTACAATATCCTTGTTTCATACATGGAACAGATGTGTTGTATTCCCCACATGGTCCATGAATAATGTGTTTGAGAACGACTTGAAACAGCAGAGGCTCTTCATTTTGATTAGGGATTTTAGCTCTAACAATAGTTTCATAATAATATGGTGTATTGAGTTTATCATCAAGTTTTAAAAGAATAAGCATGTGGGCATGGGGTAGACCTCATTTTTGAAATTTTATGACATAAGAATAAGCAATTATTTTTCCTAGGACACAATTTTCAATAATATCCTTCTTAAATTGCTCAAGCCGCAAATGAAACACACATAAAAGTAAGTCAGGCGAATCCTGTAGGGTTTAACCTAAAAGTAATCCTTTTATGATTTCAAGGCGCGAAGGATTGCAGGTTATAGTAATGAATAGATTAAGTTTTCCATATTCTTGAACCAAAGACATTGCATCTTGGTACCTCTGATACATATCACGCGGACTTACAACAAATGAAGAGGGTAACACAATTAATCTATCAAATTTTCAAGTATGATGTCCATATTTGTTAATTTTGTTGTAGATGGTCTAACTAGAAGTCCATGATAATATGATAGAAAAATTGAAAAACAAAAACCCACAAAATTGTTGGGAATACAAACTTGCATCGTTCTCTCCAGTATTCAGCGAGTCTTATAATCCTTGGTAAAACCCAATTTGAATTGTATTTTGGTGCTGACATAGCCTTTTTAACCTTTGAGTTTCAATTTTTTGACAAAATTTTCAACCAAATATTGTTGAAAGATTCGACCCCTCTAAGAATAAGAGAGTGTTGGTCTTCACGTATCTGAAGATAGAAGTGATAATAGTAGCTCAATAAGGAAACATATCATGTAGCACAATGGTAGTTGTAATATTGCATTTTTGTTACCAGCACCATGTAGGCATAGAAGGCACGGCATGTGATATTGTTGCCATTGAGTGACCAAGTAATGTAGGGGCTCATAATAACCAGCAGTATCATTAATAGTCATAAGCTAGCTAGAATGGATTGTATGATGATGTCACGATCATTTAAATCACTTACTTCTTCACCTCTAACTATTATGACAACAACTTGTGAAGCGATTGGAAGAGAATACTGATATGGGCCAATGGGATGCTCATGAATGATAAGCCGACAATCCTCATCATTGGTAAGTGTAGACATTGATGAAATTGATGGACAAAAGGATTGTGAGCATTGAGAACAAAAGTATTTTTCCAACAATTCCGTATTTAAGGATGGGTTATCAGAAAAACGATTCTATGTTTCATGATCTATATCATATATATATATGTTTGTAGAAACCTTGGTCGCTTATGTGCATTAGGAAAAAAGCTATCGATTTTGTGATATATTGAACCTTAGGCACAGAATGTGTAGATGTAAACCCCCAAAATTTTTCACAATAGTACATGACTCTAAAATGGAAAGTATGAACTAGTTAGTAAACCTAAAAACCAATAAAACCATAAGAATAGATCAATAACTTGAATTTGGCTGGGTTAGGATCTAAAAGTCGAATAAAGAACTTCTTTGACCCTAATTGATACCAAAAATGAGATTCCGTATCTTGAACTGATAATTCAAGATATAATTAAAGGAAACGCAAATTTTCAAACCCCAAAGCTTGTCATACAAATATAATAGATAGAAAAATATAAATATAGAGATTAAATGACTACTATTGAAGTCAACAATGACTTGAGACTAGAACAATGAGTAGTAATGATCCTATACATGGATTTAAACCCTAAATTCAAGATTCCTAGATAATATTAAACACTACTAATAAGATTTCATAGTAGGTATCAAAAAAGGAAGATATATAGATAATTTAGCTTATACATTAAATGCGATATTGAGTAGTTAACCAACTACGCTTATAGATAGGAAACAATAACCTAAAGATAAACTGTTAGGATTATAAATATACAATAAAAATATAAACAGATGTAAAGATCTAGACTCCAAATAAATATTTATATCACATCATTATTCTAATTAGGGATTTCTTAAGCTATTGGAGCGTAAAATAAAAATTGACTTAATAAGCTTAGGAAACCTTAATCGTGGGAGATAAAATTCTAAAAACAATTAATTGTGTTAACTTCAAACTTAAATTTGTATTGTTTGATAAACTAAACATTTTGTAGAATCCTATAAAAATATTTTTGGACAAAAACTCTCAAATATTAGCTAATTTTACCCGATTAACGTAATAAACTACCCGAAAATATAGATAAATATTATCTAAATATTAGTATATATATACATATGTAGGATCAGTCCAAGATTGAACAAAATAGAGGGTTTGGATTGTCTTGAACAAAGAGAACCGAAATGTGCATGAAAAATCCTCCAAATAATGCATAAATAGTCAACAAAATCAACTCATTAACAAATCACGCATTGCCAACTCAACTTCCTCATTAATGATAGTAAAATAACTGGATGAAACAATGACAAAATGTGGAGAAATCGGATGCAGATTGTCGAACGAAACCGTCCTCATTCTTCTCTATATATGTAAGTGTTTATAGCCCATAATGGATAAGCAAACAAACAGCAATCACTCTCAAAATTTCCAGATTGAATAAACTCCTAATGAGCAAGCAAATCAACCTAAAAACAGAAATCAAATCATTCTAACCACCTCGGTTCGAATCAAAGAAAAATACAACACGAAAAATGCTTAAACTGGGAATAAGGTAAGTTGATGTATTATGGTTTTTTTAAACAAGGATTACAACTTACTTTTGATGATCACATGATCATAACCAACACAAGAACAATTTTTGAATTTCATCGGGTAGGCTAGAGTAAGGTAATTTTTGAAAACTCTAGTTACACCATGTTGATCCGAAAACCATGAATCATGTTGTTGTTTTGATGTGATATTGATGTAGTAAAACATTGTAGAAACTCATAGGAATCGATTCATGGGCCTTAGAATGTCAGAATTTGGTCGAAATCGACCGTGCTCATCGGGGAAGATGATGAATAGTACTTCCCTTGATGAGCACGGGAGGAACACGGGCGTGTTCCACCCCGTGTACCTCTTGGCTTTCTTATTTTTTTTTTTTTTTAAAACCGAAATGATTAAATTAATTAATGTAATAATTAATATTATAAATGTTTTTAGTACTGTTATTATTATTATTTTTATTTATTTTATGTATTATTAAGAGTATTACTATATGTTAGTAATATAATATTAAAATTATTGAAAATTGAGTTTAAAATTTTAAAATTTTTCTGTATTAATAAATATATAGTATTTAAGTTATATATAATGAGATTATTGACATAAGTATTATGAATTAGTAATATTAACTTTATCAAGAAAGGATTGTTAGTGATATAAATCACTATCACTAAATTAACTTAAATCCATTAAGCTTTACAACTATATTTATTAATATTATTAATACCATTAATAAATATTTGAATTAATAATATTTCTAGAATTATTTTTTTAGCTATTATTATATTTAATATTCATAATTAAAACCCAAAAGTTAAGCTTAAAGCTTCTTTAGTAATATTACTACTAATATTAATCTTAATGGGTAAGGATTTGTGGAAGATTATTAATTTAAATTATATGATGAATATTACAAGTATTATTATTACCAAAATCATTATTATTATCATTAAACTTCATGGTTATTATTATTATATATTATTATTATTATTATTATTATTATTATTATTATTATTATTATTTGGCCAAAAAGAAAATATGATTGATATTTCAAAAATAATTTTTAAATTTATCAAATCTTTATGGTATTAAATTTATTATCATTATGGATGTATTTAATTAGTTTCACAAGAAAAGTTATAATTTAGTAATTACCAAGTAATTATTTAAATGGATACTTATAAATAAATTGATAACAACAGAAAATTAAATAGTCTAAATTTATGCATATAGGGATATTTTTACTTTATGAGAAAATTATATCAAATAAATTGAAAGAAAACCGATAGTTCTAAACAATAATAACTATGAAAGTGAACTAACTAAATTGTCAAATTCCCGAATACCTGCTTGATAGATATAAGTATCAAACAAAGTCAAACCAAACAACTTGAAAATAAATATGGATTAATACTCGATGATCTTTAGATCTCCAAAGAACTAATGTAGTAATAGAACGAAAACTCAACACCAAAATAGGACACTTAGACACTCATAGGAGTTTAATCATATAGTTTATGTGTCATTGATGAATATATTAATCATATCAATAGGTGACTTGAGTACTTATGAGGACTTTCCTCATGATTATTACGATTGATCAACATGAGCGGGTGAGTAACTCAGTCTTATTACATTGTATGTGTTTGTAATTTAGCGAACTTTAAATAATAGATAATAACTTGAGTATACTGTATGGGTTTATGGGAACTATTTGGTGTATTGATTACCAAGTCACTCTAATAATAATGACAACAGAATTATGTATGACTATATTGTTTGTGTAACATGATTGAATGTTTGTGTTTTGGTTGATCGCCTTCAATTGAATTAAAAACTATTGGTATCATAATGGAAATTGTACATGCATTGCATATTTTGCATAAAATAGTATTTGAGTAAGCGATAGCCTACTACGTATTAGTATTTTGGATCTTTGGTAATGCTTGATTTATCTAGGAAAGAAAGCTATTAGTTAATCACAAGATTACCTTTATTCTGTTGATATCATATGAACTAAATAGTAAATGAAGGACGCCACTTATGGTATTGCTTGGAAATGACTAACACTTAGTAGATTTTATAAAGCTAAAGCAAGAAATGAATGTTAAATAATAAATTCAAAGAGATAATTAAATTGAGCATTGTTTTTCCTGAAAGCTTAGTCTCTCTGGGTAGGTAGGCCATAGATTGTGATCCTTCAACCCCGATGAGAGGGCATAAATCTTCATCCTGTTTGGATTCCGGGTTATCCAGGCTTGTATTTGTACATATGTTTGATTTATACATTTCATATGATTGTTAAATAACTTGTATGTTATGTAATAAGTTCTGGCTATTCATTGAGCTCGTGGTTTAGCTTACACTTCAACATCCTTTCAGGTTCACAGTACGACCTTGGCTCATTACTATCAGGAGCATAGTCCCGGTAAGAATTTAGAAGTTGGAAGCTTAAGGAATAGTATAGGATAAGATGATATTTCTATTTTAGTTGCAAGTATCTCGCATTAAAAACTTTAGCTATGTATTTGAAGGATTTTATAGAAATGTTATGGTTTGTAATATTTTTATTATTCACAAGCATGGGATGACAGTTATTTACTAATTTATGTCTTATATATACTTGTCCTTCTTATCAAAGCAACTAAAAGATCATGTTTATTGAAAATATATCATTCTCAAAAGGTAAACTAGTAATAATATTCAAGTGTATCTTGTTTACTATTACTAGGATATCCTCAGGGTGTGACAGTAGATGTTAATTATTAGCTGAAAAACTATCATCTACACGCACACCCATGGAAGTAAATGAGAAAATATGATTGTAGGATCAAATATTTCATCTAAAATTTCTTCCAATGTTGGTCTAAGAATCGAAAAGTTTAAGTACGTCAAATGGTGGCGAAACCATTGGTAGGTTAATTTGCCCTTTGGAACAACACATCTTAGACATTTTATGTTGAAATAATTGTCATCACAAAATTGGGATGTAGTGGTGACAGGTAGGTGTAGTACTTCATATTCGAAAGTTCATAAAACCCCTTAGCTATTTAAGATTCCAATGTTGGCGCATTCGGTGAACTACTAATATCGATGAATAATAAGCATAAATAATAATAATAACAAGAAGGGGAAATGATAACTACTATACGAAGCAAGGTAGTAAAACGTACCAGCATTAACCATAGTCTAGTTTGGATTGGAATCCATAAGGTAACGATTGTCTAAATATATATTAGAATTACATGTCCATATGTAATATTTTTTTTATTGTAATGGAAAAAAAAAAACACACTGTAGGCACACCTATATGTTCATCATGATGAGATTAATTGCTATTACCATTGGAAGTTGATTTACTTGAACAGGCGAGACAATAAATATCCATTAGATGGGATCCTAATGAAGTATTGATGAAATGTTGTGGTAAATACTGTAAAATTGCATAGGTTATATGAAATGGTTACGAAATACACACCTGTAATTAGATTTTATCTATTAACATTAGATGTTGATCCACGTGAACAGGCAAGACGGTAGATATCCGTTAGACGGGGTCATAGTAAAGTATTGTTAAAATATAATCATGAACACTGGGTAGCCATATATGATATATGAAATGATAAAGGAAAACACACCTGTAACTTGAAATTATTGGTTTAGGTTGTTTGAATGGAAAGGATGATGATAGTTTGCATATATATATATATATATATATATTTCTATATTAAATTGACCAAGATTTATAGGATATATATGCAAATAATAAATTAAATTTCATACCAATATTATCAGCTCGATGCAGAGTAGCACTGTGTGTAGCAATGGGTAATGCATATGAATAGGCAATCAAATGACTTCCCTGTTAATTGGATCGACGTCTAAGGAAGATGTGCTTCCCTTTGTTGTTCAGTCATGTTTTGTCTTCAAAGACGATCATGATTTCTTTGATGTCAGGTTGAAATTATTAGGGTTTCCAAAGTGTTCCTTGCACGAACAAAGGAAGAAGACTAGGAAGAAAGAAAACATTGTTGGACAAGAAGAAGAAAGAATTGAGCTTATGGATTAGGCCAGGCCAAAATAATAGGTTGAAACTAAAAGAATAAATAACTGAAGTGGGGCAGGCCTATTTTATTAGATGGGTAGGCCAATTCCATTAGTAAAGTTGTTGGTATAATATTTGCATTCTGTTAACGTAATATAAAGTTGTTAGTTTAGATTCCATTCCTGCCACATATCAATGTAATGAGGAATTTACAGTTGTTTTGTAACAACCTAAGCATCTTTCTTCTATATAAAAGAGGACTCATATAAAAATTATGAATGAGAAAAGATACAAAAACATTGCTCCTTATTTATTCTTTGCATTCGGAGAATTACATTAGATAATCTAGACTCGACATTATTCTCCAATAAGATCTTCTTTGATTGTGTTGATTTGCAGATGTTGAGGAAAGTGATTATGCATTTAAATCCATTGTAAAGCTGAAAAAAAATATATAATAAAATTGATTGAGCTATAAAAATATCAGACAATGTGATGGTAGTCAACTTTTTATCGAGGAGAAAATTGGATACAGAAGTAATTAATAAGTCAATTTTTTCCAATGTAAAACATATCGATGTTGAATCTAATTAATGAAAGAACATGATAAAAAAAAACTTAATGACACTTCTAAATAAATCATAAAACAAGAGAATTAAGAATATTGCACTAACCTCGTGGATGAAGGATAACTCCGTGGACAAAAACTTTATTCGGTCCTTGATATTTATCTATGAAGGTCAATGCAGTTGAGATCCTTGTAATACTTAGTCTTCACAAATTCCTCTATTGCTTCACTCCCACTAAATATTAACTTTTGCTTCAATTTTGATTATAATTAACAAGAATTCATAAACAAAAAAAATAAATTAATAATTCATTTAAAATATAAAATGGCAAGATTGAATTTTAAAATGAACACAAAATTGCATCAAGTTGAGCAGACATAAATGTATAAATCAATCGATTGTGTGTTCATAATTTATCAACATGGCCAAAGGTCCCTAATGAAAACAATTGCACACTTATTTTATAAAATAATAAATATAAATGGTACAAAATATAATAAATTTATCACTTTGATTAAATAGGAATGGATATGAAATTTATCACAGAATGTACCTGGTTGTGTAGCTCTCTCTTCTGTCATCATTACTTCTTCATCTTTATCAGAAAGGCTAATAAACAATATAATTCGCATAAAAGAAGATTTATTGTGGATTGGTAAAAAAAATGACAAAGATTCAACAATAGCTCTATAACAGTATAATAAAATAAGATTTTAGATTAAAAAAAAGATAAAAACAATTAAATCATAAAACAAGAAAAACAAGAATATTGCACTGACTTGGTGGTGGAAGGGTAACCTGGCAATGCACTTTTTGTCATCCGGGATTTTGCCTAGAATTTGAGTATGTGAAAAAGATGACAACTTTAACCGAATATCCAAAATGGGTATAAGTATAACAGAAATACAACTAAATTGGAAAATCAGAAGAATGGAAACCGGTCTTATGTTTTTAACTGAAAACTTAATCTTAAAAGCATATAAAAGAAACAATGGTTTTTGTGTCTGGGTGTGTGTTTGATGGATTGCATGGATGGGTTGGAAATATTCAAATCTAAGCTTAATGATATTTATAATTTTAAAGAAAGGTAAGGGTTTTTATTTATTTGTTTATCCCGATTTTGACGGATTCGAATATTAGCGATTATTCCTATAAGTAAATTCTAAGTTTATTGTCTAGGTTAAAAAAATTGGATTAAAAATCTTACCACAAATTATTGGAACAATCTTAAAAATTTCTATTATTACACGTGTTTTCATTCTTATGATCTTAAATAAAAAGTTCAATCTTTTTCTCAACGTGCAAGTAGTGTAGATAAATCTTTAAATTGTAAGTTTATTATCTATGTTACTAAAAAAGTGCTATAAAATTATTGAAAAAAGACTATTGTAGTCATTGAACTAGAGTAGAAGCATTGAGTACAATTATGAAAAGTATTGGATAATTTGTATTGATATGACCATAGTAAGTGGAGAAAAATCATTAAATAAATATTATAAATTTCTTTTTAAAGAAATATGTTTGCATGTTGAATGTTGCTTTACTTTCTACCATGGCCATTGTGCTCTTATCACGATGCATCAGTTTTTTAATGAATTTATCGATAAATCTTTGTTAATGACATCTCGATTAAGCAAATGCAAGAGAAGGAGGCAGTAGTAGTAAAAGGATTGAAAGATAATTTTTGCTTTTATTCCAACTATATTTCACTTGTTCATTGTTACCCTTTGTGTGGGTATGAATCGGGATGCAACGATCACGTGCGCGTCGCGTGACTATCGCGCTACGCGTGACCTAGGGAAACAACACGTGATAGGATGATTGTCACGCCCCGAGGGTATTCTAGTAATAACAATCAAGAACCACTTGATTATCATTATTAGGTTACCCTCTAGGAGTGACATGATTTTCAAAAACAGGATCTTTTAGTTGCTTGGATTGAATAAACAAACATACATAAGATGTAAATTAGTAAACAACTATCACAACTACCATATTACAGATCATATGCTTCAGAATTCCTTACAACTTTAACTGATGTTTCTAATGTACATTACATGCACCATAAGACTACTTACAGATATAGATATTCTAATTCTATACTAAACTTTAAACTTCTAGCTTCTAGTCTCTTACCGGGACCATGCTCCTGCTAGTAATGAGCCACGGTCGCAGAGTGAACCTGAAAGAACTGTGGGAGTGTGAGCTAAAACACGAGCTCAGTGAGTAACCAGAATTTATTACACATAGCATACAAGTTATTTAACAATCATATGAAATGCAGCAATCACACAAATGAACATTACAAGCTTGGATAACCCGAAATCCAAACAGGATGAAGATTTACGCCCTCCCATCGGGGTTGAAGGATCACATTCTATGGTCCACCTACCCTGGAGATACTTAAGCTTTCAGGAAATAACAATCTCAATTTAGTTATCTCTTTATACTTAGCATGTTTCATTATTTATTTCCTGTTTAGCTTTAGAACTCCATTAAGTGTTAGTTATTCTCAAGTAATACCATAAGCGGTGTCCTTCGTTTACCATGTAGTTCCTATGGTATTAACAGAACAAAAGTAATCTTGCAATTAACTACTAGCTCTCTGGCCTAGATAATTCAAGCATTACCAGAGATCCGAGAATCTAACACGTAGTAGGCTACCACATACTCAATGCTTTGTATGCATAGTATGTAATGCATGATTATTTTTCATTATGGTATCAGGAGTTATTAGTCCATTTAAGGGTGATCAACCAATACAGACAATTCATTATATACTACACACATTATCTAGATACATGCAATTGTATTATCACTTGTTTTAGAGTGACATGGCAATCAATGGAATACAATCCACAACTTTCATATTTTAAACAGATCATCAACTTTCATTATCTTTTTATTGAAGGTTCACTACTAGTACAAGCACAACCAATGTAATAAAACTGAATCACTCACTTGCCCATCCTAGTTAATCGTAGTAATCTTCAGGTAGGTCCTCCCCAATACCCGAGTCACCTATTGATATAGACAATATAAAGATTAAAAATTTCTAGACTATATAATTGAGTTTCTAAGAATACTTAAATGTCCTAATGGTTGGTTCTGGTTGGATATGTGAATTGATCAGTTGGGTATTTGGAAAGTTAATAACTTCATTAATTCATTTTTATTGCCTAAATATATCAATTTTCTTTTAAATTATTTAATAAATTTTTCTTATAGACTATAGATACTTCTATGCTCACAAATTTGGAGTATTTAAATTTCCATTGTTATCTGTTTTCAAATAGCTATTCTAGTATATACTTAATATTTACTAACTCATAATGTATACATATATATCTTTTTATGAAAACATATTTACTAATAAAAGAATTTATTAACTTAGTAATAACTATTTTCGAATTTAGTTTCCTCTTTTCGAAAATCGTAAAAACATTATAATTAACATCAATAATAGTACTAAAATAATTATACTATCAATAATACTAATAACACAATAATAACAACAATAATAATAACAATAGTAATAATAATCAATAATAATAATAACAATAGTAATAATAATCAATAATAATAATAACAATAATAATAACTATATTATAAAAATAATAATAATTCAATTTCCGAAAATGAATTGGATGGAATAATTTATTTAAGAATTATACTAATGGTCTTATATTTTTAGTTAAAGTAATTTTGGTCTTACCTTCATATTATTTTTAATAATATTTTCGAAAATTTAACAAAAATTCTTTTAATAATAAAAAGATTATTAATAAATTTAATTAGAAACTTATTATCCAAAAATTACTTACCTAGGTAATTTATATTTCAAAAACTTCTTTTTGGATTAATAATAATAGATTAAGTATTAAAACATTCTACATTTAATAAAGTCAGAAAATAATTTTTTTTTTTTTTGGATTTAAATAAATAAATAAATAAATTCGGATTTATTATTATAATACTATTATTACTATTCCAAAAAATGAATAAATGCAGGAAAAATATTAAAAACTTCAGAATTACTTATATTAATATTTATTATATATTTATATTTATTCAGATTCGTTTTCCTTTTCTTCTTTTTTTTTTTTTTTTTTTTTTAAATTTGGCCGAGAGGTACACGGGGTGTACACGCCCATGTACCCAGCTGTGCTCATCGGGGGAGCACTGTTCATCGTCTTCCCCGATGAGCCGCGGCAAAATCTGGCAAATCCCGACGTTAGAACGTCGGGATTTTGGTTCTAAACTACTCCTAGGAACATTAGAAGCCTAAATATCCAAGAAAAACTAGATATAAACAACATGTTCATCGTAAATTTGGATCATCGAGCTCGGCTAGGGTTTGGAAAGATTACCTTCGTTGTGACGTTCCGATGAAATTCGAAGCTTCCAGCTAGCTTGGTTAGCTTCCTAAGATGTCTAAGAGTTAGTAGCAATCCTTAAAACTCAAAGAAAATTCGCGGAATAACATCACTTACCTCGAGCTCGTTTTTCACGCGTTTTCTAGGGTTTCTTGTTCGAGATTTCGAACTGGGTTGATGCGATGGTTTAAAAATTGGTTCCTGACTTTGTTCGACTCCTAATGAGCTATGGATATGTTCTGGAAGGTTTGAGAATGTTTGGAAATTGTTTGCTTGTTCAACTGAGTTCGTTTGCATATATATATATATATATATATGTAACCTAGTGCAACTTCCCAGCCGTGTTCCCTCCTTGAATCTAAACGAGTTGCCTCTTGTTTGTTGTCCATTTGATCCTTTGTCTGATTGTCATTAAGGCTAAGGTGATCTGTCAAGTTTTCATTTGTTTTGGAGAGGATTTGGATTGACTTTTGCACAAATTATTGGAGGAATTCGGCTCACTCATATTAAGAAGATCTCAGCCCTCCAAAACGCATGAAATTCTCCAGCAAGCCATGATGATGTATATATATTATATAATAGTTAACTATTATTTAGTTAGGTTTTCGGGTATTTTAATACAATATTAGGGTATATTTTAGCTTATATATGTAAGTATATATATACAAAGGTCTTTAATAAATCCTATGAAGTGTTTAGTTTAACAAAAAGTACAAATTTAAACTTTAATAATACGTATCTAATTGTTTAAGAAGAAAATTTATCCCACGCGATTTGAGTTTGAAAAGCTTTTCAGGTCAATTTTTGTTTCAGACTCCAAGGGCTTTAGAAAACCCTAATTTGGTTATTGGTATGATTCAATTCTATATTTGAAGTCTAGATTTCAAGTTATATATCAATTTATGTTTTTATTGGGTATTTATAATCCTAACAGTTTATCCTAAGGACACAATTTTCCAACTACAACTCTATTGAATCATTTAAGTAATAAAGCTACTAATATATAGGCTATACTAGTTATACATTTTAGATTTGCATACTCACTATGAAATCTTATCAATGTAGTTTACTACTAACTAATATTCCAAATTTTAGGGTTTCAATGCAAGTATAGGTTCATTACTATACCTTGGTTTAATTCCAAAGCTCTATTGAATACTAAAATAATCACTTGATATTCATATTTAGGTTTTCCTATATATTCTGTCTGTTCGACAAAGATTCGGGTTTAGGATTGGAAGTTTCCTTTGATCAAAACCTGAATTATTAACTCAGAATACTAAATCTTGTTTTTGGAATCACTTGAGGTCAAAGAAATCCTTTTATAAAGTCTATGAGTCCTAAACCGATCAAATTTAAAGTATCTATCTAATTAGAGTTTCTAATTAATTCTTAAGGTTACTAGTCAACCCATAATTTTCTAATCTAGGGTTTATCATATGGTGGAAGTTTTCGGGGTTTACATTTTCTCCCCCCCTTAAAATAAGCTTTGTCCTCAAAGCTTGCGAGCGTACCTGGATATTCGAACAGCTGTGGATAATTCTTTTTGATTTCCTCTTCTAACTCCCAAGTTACTTCTTCAGTTCGAGGATCCCATAGTACTTTGACGTAGTGGATTTCTTTATTTCTGAGGACTTGTACCTTCTTGTCTAGGATTCGGGTAGGGTGCTTTTCATAAGTCAAGTTCTCTTTCAGGTCAATCGGTTCTAGCTCAACAATCTTATCTGGATTTGGTACATATTTCCTTAGTACCGATACATGAAAAACATTATGTATACCAGATAGTTTGGGTAGCAATGCAAGGCGATATGCCAGATTTCCCACTCGTTCCAGTATTTCAAATGGTCCTATATATCTAGGACTTAATTTTCCTTTTACTTGTCTGCTACGAAGACTTTTTATTGGACTTACTTTCAGGTAAACATGTTCTCCTTCTTTAAATTCAAGTTCCCTTCTTTTCAAATCTGCCCAGCTTTTCTGTCTATCCTGGGCTTCTTTCATCCTTCTTTTTATCACTGAAACTTTGTTGATTGTTTCTTGAATCAGTTCGGGTCCAACTAGTACTTTTTCCAAAAATCCCAGAATAACGGAGATCGACATTTTCTACCATATAAAGCTTCATAGGGTGGCATCCCTATACTAGAATGGTAGCTATTATTGTATGCAAATTCCACTAGTGGCAAATGTTGATCCCAATTTCCTTTAAATTCCAAGAT